>ML779068.1:1148365-1161518 GCA_009831015.1 Picea engelmannii | reverse complement strand
TTTTAAGAGTTGCTCCTTCTCTAGGAGTTTAGGTCCAGACATTTCTTTCAATTGCGCGCGCATGTTATCGGCGCCTTCAAATTCTGTCTGGGAAGTGTTTAGCAAAACCCTTTTGAAGCATATTGGTTTTCCATCGGGTTCCTAAGGTGGAAATTCGGGGAGTCCCGAACTCAGATGCACACACAACTCGGCATACATAAAGCAAAACGTTGGTTCCATCACTGCCTTATCAAATACCAGTGAAATCACTCCCTGCACATATAAAAAAAGCCATTAAGCGCGTGTTCATTGTAAACTACAGATCAATGGCGATGGAGAGAAGTTTGTTTGAGGCTTAGCCATGTTAAATGTAAATGCTCCCAGCAAAACCATAAAACTAGGGTTCATAGTTCTGAACAAACAAAACAAAAGCAGTGACCTATAAAATATCTTGATAAAATCAGCAATACCTGCAAGATGTCCACAGTAGTAATTCCAGAGTTGAGCAACTGATCTTTCAACGAATCGACTTTCTCAGGAGTCAATTTGTTCAAGATTCTGGGAAAAACAATTGTAAATTTTTTATCAATAAAGAATAGAAAGCTTCTTGTCTTGCACATAANAAAAAAAAAAAAAAAAAAAATAGAAGTTCAAAGAGCAAGAGTTATACCCTTTAACTGTCTTGAGCACTTTATCCTTCTCCGACATATTCCCTCTCCTCGCACTCCATGGAATTGCAGCCTTAGCTATAGCAGACGGCTACATTTCTCAAACAACAGTGAAATTTGTTAGAACAAAATATAGCAATTGCATAAAGTTATCACTAATCACAATGATTGTAACCTTAAAAGCTACGCACCCCTGGAACTGGACCAGCTTTAATTGGTTCTGAGTGCCTTGAAGCTGTGAGGTCTGGTTTTTCAGTAGGAGCTTGCGGAAGATAATCTCTCTGACTACGCCATTCAGAAGGAGTACGCCATTGGGGAGGAGTACGAGGTCTAGAAATTTGGTTATAATTCTCATTCCTTGATGACTCCTAATTGGCATGAAGTTTCATTTGAGATTCTTCATACTGAATTAAAACTTAAAAAAAAAATGAGTATAAACATGGAAATTATCTATTCATACGTTTGGATTCGAATATTGTCCCGCATCCCTTCTGAGAAAGTCGGGCACTTTTTTAATGAGGCTTGGAAAGGTAGCTCTTTGGACAGACTGCAACTCAAAAAAAATAAAGATAGTTATAAATATAATTTGCAAGTCAAGGAATTGGAATCTTGATATTACAAAATAAATCTTCATCCTCAGTCATTGGAGATGGAATATCTGGTCTCACCTGCTTTTCAAGTTGCAATAACTTATCACGAGAGTATCTGATAACTCCTGGCGTTGACTGCCAAAATATCAAGGCGTTCAGACTTTAAAAAAATAACCATTTCAACTGTGGTTTGGGGAAAAAAATGGAATAACATTACACCTGGGTTTGAAGGTCAACACTGACAATCGATGGCCTTGCGGTGATTGGTTCAGAGTTTCTAACTCCTGGCGTTGCCTGCCAAAATTTTAAGGGGTTCAGACAATTTTTTTAAAAACATTACAACTGTGCTTTGGAAAAAAAAGAATAACATTATACCTTGGTTTGAATGTCAATAGTGGCTATGGCTTGCCCTGCAATAATTGGTTCAGAGTTTCTAATTCCTGGCGTTGCCTGCAAAAATATTAAGGCGTTCAGACACTATTTTAAAACCGTTCAACTGTGGTTTGGAAAAGAAAAGGAATAACATTGTACCTGGGCTTGAAGGTCAACACCAGTTATTGAGGACCCTGCAATAATTGACTGAGAGCTTCTAGATAGAGCCTGACTAGATGATTGTAATGCTTCAGAACGATGATGAGAAGTCTGCAAAGATACAGTGGGCCGATGAGAAGACTGCAATGGTATAGGGGGCTGACGATAAGAGTTCAAAGGACGATTAGAAGACTGAAATGGCGCAGAACGAAATGAAGGTAGGTTGCCAATTTTAACAGGGCCTTTGATTCCTCCACCAGGTCTCAAACTAATATGATTCTCGTCAATCCCCATATCAGAAAATCTACAGGAAGAAGACTGTTGATAAATTATCAATCTAAATAAGAGAACCAGCAATCACTAGCTGCTTAGTAGGCTGTAAAATTATAAGCGCAGAGATGTGAAGAATCCGAAATCTGACGGTTGTAAAATTGAAAGCGCTGAGATTTGAAGTATCCGAAGTCTCTGAGATTTGAATTGTCCGAAGTCTCCTAAATAGGTTCTGAAATCAAAATCGGACGAGCAATGAGCAAGTTTTTTTCACACCATTAAGTTAAATGAATACTTATTTTATTTATAAGCAAGTGACACGATGGTTCCGTGGAATTTTTGTTGTATTAAAGAAGTCGGCTTAACGTTTTTAATCAAAAGGGAAGAAATATGATAATTAATATTTTTTTATCACTTTAATTAGTAGATTTAATATTAAAAAAACTACCTAAATGGAACGTAGAGGTAATTAATGGGTTTTTGCTATTTATTAAAGTTGTATATATATATCCCAAGCACCTTTAAATCATATATTAATTATGTAATTGAATAGTAATAAGTACTTGCATCTTTTAGTTTATAGAAGTTGTGTTGAGCTAGCAACACTTCCTATCCCACTAATCAATCTTAGATCAATAGGGGGAATTGCACTAAAGGTAATTTTTTCTTCTAACTATGAAGACCACTCTTATAGCACCCTTATAGGAGTTGGCTTCCTAATAGAGCTCAAGCTAAGAAAGGTGAGGAAACTTAGTACACACATAAATTCTCTTTGTAGATAACATATTCTCATATCCCATAGGGCTATGAGGTGCAAGGATCTTGCTATCACTCTAGCCCTTGATGATTACATCCTCTACAAGTAACTCACAAAATCCCCAAGGACTATCATAGATCAATTTTTACTACCACCTTTAGTCCTTGGTGATTGTAACCACACTTGATAGTGACATCTTGTAATAGGCCCAAAATAAAATTATAAGGACCGAGGCACAATCTAAGCATAAGTACCCTTCATTGGCGAGGTACATCCCTAGACCATTAGTCCACTCAAACTAGATTGGACCAACCAAATAATATGTGCAACCAAATACAGAGTTCCAATCATAGGGTCTAACGCAATAATGATAAAATAAAAAGAACATTTCCTCTTGAGGTAGCCAACCCCCTAGTAAGGAAAGTGACTTCTTTTGTAATCCTTATGAATGTAACATCTTCCCAAGATTTGGTAGTTGGCCTTCTCCCTTCTCTTGTAAGGGAAAATTTGGGCTTCTTCCTTCTCTTATAAGGGAAAAATCGGGCTTCTTGGTGAATTTAGAAGTGTTAAGAACAAGGTAAAAGTAAGTTACAACACTCTATTTTGTCTTTTTACTCATTTTAACTTTGAAGGTCATCTTCACAATATTTTCCCTCTCCTAAGACTTCCTAAGCTCTAGGATATGATGACCATCCTCATTGAGTCATGGGCCCTTCCCTTAGTGCATTTCCTTGTATTTTCGTCCATGTCTTTTCCAAAAAAGGAATTTTCTTTCCAAAGTACCAATATATATGAAACATTTGTTGGTTGTGGAGCCTGATTATCTTCCTGATTTAGAGGTCTTTTACTTTCAGCCGTGTTTATACCCCATGAATTATTTACACCCCAGAAGTATGTACACTCTTCCACATGGGGGAGTGCGGGGGGGGGTACCCCCTCTGCGGGGTCCAAGGGGGCTATCCCCCCTGCTGGGGGGTCTGGGGGCAAGCGGGCCCCCAGCGGGGGTTCGAGGGAGAAGCCCTCGAAGCAAAAATTGCCTTGTGATATAGCTAAAATAATATAGCTAAAAGTGAGGGGTGATATAGCTAAAATAATATTATAGGAAACCAACGGAGTCGACGGTTCCACAATACGAGTCTTGGTTTTCGATTTATGCCCAGTTGCAAGATGCATCCCAAACCATTTCGGGGACTCTTGGTTAATTCTTCCTCGAGGCATAAAAACCTAACAGAGCATAATTTTATAGTTTCATGAGATTTTGGAAGCTTGTTTAGGCATGGTCTAGGTGACCTCTTTGTCCATCTGTTGTCAAGGCACGGTTTCATAAATTGGACCCCTTAATCCAAATGTTGCATTGTTTCTTACTAGGAGAAACCCTATTTCTAGAAATCGATGAATAAATCAAACTCCTAGGGGTGGAACCCAGGAGTGAGGGGTGATCTAGATGAAATTGTATGTGAGGAATCCAATAGAGTCAATGGTTCCAAAATACGAGTCTCAGTTTTTGTTTTATACCCAGTTGCAAGCTGTATCCCAAACCATTTCAAGGACTCTTGACCAATTTCTCCTCGGGGCATAAAAACCTAATGGAGCAGCATTTTTGAGTTCCATGAGATGATTCAAGCTTGTTTAGGCATGGACTAGGTGAACACTTTTTCCATTTTTTCCCAATGCATGTTTTCATAAATTGGACCCCTTAATCGAAATGTTGCATTGCTTCTTATTGACCAAAACCCTAGTTCTCAAAATTGTTGAATAAAGAAACCTCTGAGGCATGGGACCCAGGAGTGAGGGATGCTCTAGCTAAAATCGTATTCCATGAATCCAACAGACTTGACGGTTCCTCAATCCGAGTTTCGGTTTTTGTTTTATGCCCAGTTGCAAGTCGTGTCGCAAACCATTTTCAGGTACTCTTGACCAATTTCTCCTCGGGGCATAAAAACCTAACATAGTAGAATTTTTGAGTTTCGTGAGATGATTCAAGCTTGTTTAGGCATGGAATAGGTGACTACATTGTACATCCTCTCCCGAGGCACGGTTTCATAAATTGGACCCCTTAATTCAAATGTTGCATTACTTCTTATTGAGCAAAACCCTAGTTCTCTAAATCAATGAATAAAGAAACTTTCGAGACATGAGACCCAAAAGTGAGGGATGATATAGCTGAAATCCTATGCCATGAATCCAACGGATTCGACGGTTTCTCAATCCAAGTCTCTGTTTTTTTTTTATGCCCATTTACAAGTCGCATCCCAAACCATTTCGAGGACTCTTGGCCAATACCTCCTTGGGGGATAAAAACCTAATGAAGAAACATTTTTTAGTTATGTGAGATGATGCAAGCTTGTTTAGGCATGGTATAAATGACCACTTTGTCCATATACTCTTGAGGCATGTTTTCATAAATTGGACCCCTTAATCCAAATGTTGCATAACTTCCAACTGAGCAAAACCCTAGTTCTTGAAATCAATGAGTAAAGTAACTGACGAGGCATGGCACCTGAGAGTGAGGGGTTCTCTAGCTGAAATCCTATGCTATGAATCCATTGGATTCAAAGTTTCCTCAATTTGAATCTCTATTTTTGTTTTATGCGCAGTTGCATGTCACATCCCAAACCATTTCAAGGATTCTTGGCCAATACCTCTTCGACGCATAAAAAATTAATGAATCATCATTTTTGAGTTCCGTGAGATGTTGCAATCTTGTTTAGGAATGGACTAGTTGACCACATTTTCCATCCTCTCCCGAGGCATGGTTTCATAAATTGGACCCCTTAATCCAAAGGTTGCATTGCTTCTAACTGAGCAAAACCCTATTTCTCGAAATCAATGAGTAAAGAAAATTCCAAGGCATGGCACCTACGAGTGAGGGGTGCTCTAGTTGAAATACTATGCTAAGAATCCATCAAAGTCGACGGTTCCTCAATTCAACTGTCGATTTTCATTTTATGCGCAGTTGTAAACCACATTCCAATGCATTTTATGGACTCTTGGACAATACCTTCTTGGGGCATAAAAATCTAACGAATCAACTTTTTTTAGTTATGTGAGATATTGTAAGCTTGTTTATGCATGAAATAGGTGACCACATTGTCCATCTTCTCTCGAGGCCTGGTTTCATAAATTGGACGCCTTAATCCAAATGTTGCATTGCTTTAATGTATTCAAGGTTGGGCATTCCATATGCACAAGAACATGTCTAGAAGTGAATATTGTTTGACATAAACATGAAAATGTTTTCTTTGGAAGGATTGACATTTTGATGTGGTCTAGTTGAATAAGTATCGAAAGCATCTTCATAATTACCTATAGACTAGTAAATTCTCAAAGGACCTTTGAAGCATATTACAATGCCAAAATTTCCTAGAAAAATATTCATTTGTGAAATATAAGAGAAGAAGATATATAGACCAGTTAACTCTCAAAGGATCTTCGAGGAAAACATAATCATATATAGCACAAAATGGAGAGGGTTGACACTTACATTTATGTAATCGAATTTACACTTGATAGTTAAATTGTATAACAATTTGTTTTATGATCTTTACTAACGTTTATTGGAATTGTTGCATGTTTTACATCATTGGAATGACATATTATCTGTAACTTATTTTAAATTTCATTATGGTATGTGCACTTTGATACGATGTAATATGATTATGGTTTTGTTTCATATGTTGTAATATTAGAAATATAACATAAAAATTAATTATTGCATGAAATAAATAATAAATTTTCATTTTGAATGTTTTTTTTTGTAGAACATGGGTCTTCCAGAAGATCTAGTCGATCCTCACGAGATAGATCCAGATTATAATGGGTTTTATACAAACATGGGAGATGATGATGAGGCAGATGTAGAAGACACTGAGGCGGATGACGATGATGATCACATTGATGATGATCATGATAGTGATGATGATAATGATCTAGTTGTTGGTAGTAGCCAGTGACATTGATCATATATACCCCATCATGGATCATTGTTGATATATCATTATGATGCATATTTTCATGTTTACTATCATATGTATCATTTTCACCTACAATACCATATTATTGAGTTGTATCATTTTGACATGTTATTGATCTACTGACATATTTGACTTTCACTTGTTTTAGTTATATATGATGATGATACTACCAGTATTAAATTGTTAATATATATATATATATATATATATATATATATATATATATTGGAAGTGGTCGATGATTTTTGAATGGATATTTATTATGTATGATGATTTTACTTTACTACTCAAGATGAATGTTGTCAAATTCAATTAAATTTCTTCATGAATGATATGACATAAATTTGAAATGCGATATCTGGTTTTTTTTAATGTTTAGAAATGTTATGATATACATTTCAAATGAGATATCTGTTTTTTTTTAAGATATAAGTTGTTTGACATGATACTTATCTAATATTGGTATATTTGACTCACTTGTTTTAATTATAGATGATGATCATGTTATAATCATTATCTTGTTATTTTATATACACTGTATGTTGTAGATTTTATTTTGATGGAGATTTAATAAGTATAATGACGCTTTTAATTTGTATGAATGTTTGTTTCCCTAAAAATGATCTATAAATGCTATCCTATAAAATACTTCAAATTAAATATGACTTACTCTATAATCATATAATTTTTTTAAGAGGCATGATATATTTAACTAATCAAATTGAAATAAAAAATATTAAATTAATAAATGGAAGCCATAAAGGAAGCAACATGAGTTGTTAAAATGGAATAATAATGTGGCTCTAAAATGGAAGTAAAACTCGACATTAAATTGGAAGTCATACTTGGAGCTATTTCTGGATCTAAGTAGGAATCTAAATTTATTGCTTAACAAGAAGCAAAACTGGATGCTAATTAAGAAGCAAATCCCAACACTAAAAGGAAGCATACCCTAGACCTAAAAAAGAAGAAAAATAAGGCGCTAAAAAGGAAACAAACTTGGGAACTAAAAGGAAACAAACCATGGAGTTAACAAGAAAGCAATTCTGGAAGAAAAATTCAGTGTCAATTAAGGAGCAAAACCTGGTGGCACTTCAGAAGAAAAAAAAGAAGCATTTTTGGAAGAAAAAAAGGAAGCAACAATGGAAGCCAAACTAGAAGAAATCTTGGAAGAAAAACTTGGTGCTACCTAAGAAACAAAAAAAGAAGCAATTTAAGTAGCAAACAAAGAAGTAAAAATTGAAGCAATTTTAGAAGCAACAAAAGACACAATCATGGAAGCCATTTTAGAAGAAAAAAAATACGTAATAATGGAAGCAAAGATTGGCATAAATTTGGAAGCCAAACTAGAAGTTATTTTCAATGTTATACCAGAAGAAAAACATGAAGCATGATTGGGAGAAAAACTAGAAGTACATAAGGAAGAAAAACTAAACACTACAATTGTAGGTGTTATTTTAGGTGCTAAATCCGATGTTATTTTAAATGCTATATCCGGTGCAAAATTTTAGCTACTCTAGGCACTAAATCTAGCGACCAACTGAACATACCATTTGGCGTTGAGTTTTGCGTCGGCCATTGAGCCCAATCCATGCACTCAAAAACACTAAATTTCGACGCTAATGGGATGTTTTGTTGTTGTGAAAAACATTATTTGTAGCTACAATTATCCTTTAAGCAATTTTATGCTTAATACTATTCCATATTCCAAGTGGACATGATAAGTAATCTCATTGATACATACTTTAAAGTAACATTGTTATCAACCAAAAAAATATTAAAACATCATAATAATGCAGAATACATACAATGTACATAAGATGTAAACATGGTCTACAACCCCAAAAAAGATAATACAGATGAGTCATAAAATAACTCAACACAAGATGTGAACATGACCTACAACTCCAAAAAATATAATAGAGATGAGTCACACAATAATTCAACATAAGATGTAAACATGACCTACAACTCTAAAAAATATAATAGAGATGAGTCGCACAATAAATTAACATAATATGTAAACATGACCTACAACTCCAGAAAAGATAATAGAGATGAGTCACACAATGACTCAAATAATAGGAAAACCTCCTCCAAATAACCATATAACCAATCCATATATTCCTCCAACAATAAGTATATTAATCTTTATATATATCCATTCTAACTCATTACACATATAAGTTTTTAATTAAATCAACCCATTACACATGCATTTAATTCCATATATATCTCCTTAGAATTATATTAAATAATTTTATACTTTCTATAATAAATTTAGTCATAACAATATTAACACATTACATTCTCGTCTTTATATTATTTATAACTACATATATCACAAGGTCAAGTCCAAAGGAGGTAGGGTATGTATACTTCTGTAGACTTTACCAATCAAATAGTTGAGCAGAGGGGGTCCCTTGTACCATAAAAAAATAGATCTCATACACCAATTTAGTATCTCGCTTGGTGACCTTAAAAATAGATTATTATTATTATTATTATTATTAAAATAGTTTCCATAAAAATAAGTATTAATAATATTACAAAGAAAACTATATATTTTACATATTTTTCAATATCAAAAATATTAATATAGTAAATATCTCAACAATTAATAATAATAACAACATATTTTAAAAACATTATAAACAAGTCACATATTTAAAAACTTTTTTTTATTTATGAGACAAGAATTTGTCAACTTAAAAGACAAAATGAATAACTTTTCTTCTTTGTAAAAATATTAATTATTTTAAACTTTGTATATCATGTATTCATATATTAATGCAAAAACAATACTATTGAGACTTTAGTAGGAGCATGTATTCATATATTAATGCAAAAACAATACTATTACAAAATATTAATTGTTTTAAACTTTGTATATCATGTATTCATATATTAATGCAAAAACAATACTATTGAGACTTTAGTAGGAGTCGGAACTGCCAAATGACAAACTTGCGGTAAGAAAATTCTTGATTATGTTTTCAAGTCGTATTTCAAAATTTGAATGGCGAACAATAAACATTTGGTATAATATTTTGTATATTACTATTTGTATAACATTTGGTTATAGAATATATATTATTTTGTATATTAAAATTTGTATTTGAATACAAAATATCAAATATTTTGTATATCAAAATCTATAAGGTTAAATTTAAAATTATTTAAATTAAATAATCAATCATACATAATATTAAATATTATGTAACTAGGTATTTCTTGCTAAACAATTAGAACCTCTTGAATTTATCAACTTTCTCACCTTAAAATCTAAAGATGCTACAACTTAGTGAGTCTCGTAAGCATATGGTATTATATCCATATTATTCTAACCTTCAACGCCGTAATGTGAGGTATAATTTTTATAGGTATATTCTTTAATTTATCGATTTATGCAAGTGGATACTTTGGAAAATATTTAAGATATAAAAAACTTCAAAACCATTTTGGAGTTTTTAACAAAGAATTCTAATATCATCTAATTTAGAAGGAAATTGATTGTATTTAAAGATGTTTTTAAAACTTTGTATAAGAAAGATATATAAAGTAATGTAACACATCATAAAGCGATAAGCTAAAGTAAAGATTATATATATTATTTTATAATATTGTTTATATGTAAAGTTTTTTTTTTGGTAATCTTGAACCATGAGATTAGTGAGACATTGACTCGTAGCTGAGATGTTACGATCCAGGGGCATCTAAGCCATCAAAGTTATCTAGGGATCATATTCAGTTTGGACTGCACCAACCTTTAACATGATTGAATTTGAGGTGTTTTCAGGGGTTTCGAATGCCACGATCCAGGGGCATTTATGCTATCAAAGTCACCCGAGGATCACATCCGGCCTAGACTGCACCAACCCTTAACATGATTAGATTTGAGGTGTCCCCAGGGGTTTCAAACCGATGACTTTCACTTACAGAGTGTTGTTACTTATGAAGTACCTTAAAAGCGCACTCCCTCGACTTTCACTTACAAAGCGTTGTTACTTACGGAGTGCCTTAACAATGCACTCCCTCACCGACTTCTCTAGACCTTCGAGACTTAGCAAAGAACAACATGGGGGTGGGATTTGATCCACTTATGTGTGCACAGGGGAAATCCCTTAGTTTTCCACCATTGGATCCAACCCCTTTGAGGGTTCAATTTGAAGGACATGGGGTGGGATTTGATCCACTTATGTGTGCATTGGTCACAATATTATTTAATATAATATCTTCACTACTTCAAAGTGCCCACATGACTCCACGTTATCACGAGAATTGAACCTTGTCAAATAGTGAAAAACTCTTCACTTTTAACCATTGAATCCAACTCACTAGAATTGAACCTTGTTCAATAGTGAAAAAATCTTTACTTTTAACCATTGAATCCAACCCCTTTGGCTTGTTTATATATAAAGTTATTATTTAATTGAGTATTAAATTAATGTATATAAAAAATTGTTAAAAGTTATAAACATTTATTATTAATTTTAAGTTGAATTATAAACAATGAGATTCATAGTTTCACATTTTATTAATCAAATTACTTTTTAATATAGGGTAACAATTTACAATGATTTTTTTATAAAAGAAATACATTTTTGTTGGCTTTCTTTTTAAGGTTAAACGACTTTTCAAGTTGAGTTCCAAATACAATAAACTCACACATCACAAGAACCACTCCACCATTATTATTTATCGTTAAGAAAAAAACTCTAGTCATAACAACCTCCAAAATGAACTTGGCCACATTACAATATTAAATATTATTTAATAATATCAAACATAGTGGATGTAGTCTTACATTAAATGACCTCTACTAATATTGATTTAATAAACCCTTTATCCCCATTACACTCCTAGAAAAGATCCCAATAAAAAAATAAAACAACAAATGTAATTTCTTTAAACACCTAAAAAATTTAAACCTTAATTTATTTCAATCTCTTATATTACATAATAAATTTAAAATTAAAATAAATTTGCAATCATTTATATACACACAATATATTTATGTGAAAATATTAATATAGTAAAAAGAAAGAGTATAAAACTAATCAAAACACGCACTTCCTTACTTATACAAATTATGAAGATATATACACCATTTTTCAATAATTTTTATTCTCACTTCAAAGACTCCTTGTTGATGTGGTAAGCAGCATCTAAAAACTCTCAAATAAACGCAGCATTTAATTTTTTTTAAATAAATATGTTAGAAATTAAGTTTCAACGAATAAAAATAAACTCACGTTAATTTATTGTAAACAACTCGATAAACATTATATATATATATATATATATATATATTTGATTATTAAATATTTTTCAAGTACATGAAAAATGGCATATAACACTTTAAACATATAATAATAATAATAATAATAATCTATTTTTAAGGTCACGTTCAAGTCAATATATCAAATTGATATATGAGACTTCCTTGTTTGTGGGATAAGAGACTCTTTTCTATTTTTAACCATTAATAAGAACGACCTTTATACTCCCACCTCTCCAATACATATAATAATAATAATAATAATAATCTATTTTTAAGGTCACGGCTAAACCAACACATCAAATTGGTGTATGAGACCCCCTTATTTGTGGGACAATGGATCCCCTCCATCCTTAACCATTAATAAACACAACCTTTATGCTTCCACCTCTATAATACATATTCTCTATTAATGCCCCCTCTCCCACCCTTTATAGAGAGTGAAAGAATGAGAGAAGAGAAACATTAATAAAGAATATGTATTATATAAAGGGTGGAAAAGAAAACATTAATAGAAAATATATATTATATAAAGAGTGAGAAGAGAAACATTAATAAAAAATATATATTATATAAAGAGTGGAAGTATATATTATATGTATTATGCATTAATAGATAAAATGTGTATATATCATATATCACACTATATGACATGCCTCACGCTTTAACTTTAAAACTCACAATGCAATCCATACCATATTTGTGGGCTAAATTTTATAGTCCACAATAATCAGGGTTGCTGATATCTTTGGAGGCAAGTGGACGTTCATATATTTTAACATCAACGATCTTTGCGATTCGCAGTAGATTTACAAGGCGGCGACTTCTTTTCTAAATACGTGTTTCGAACGCAACGTGGGGGCAATAACGTCATAGCTTCTAGAAGGCCGGCCCGGATCAGGGCGAGGCTCATTCTTATTTCATTTCCAAATTGTATCGTCTTTCTCTACCAATGTGGGTGTGGATACGGATCACAGGGTCCGTTCTACTGTTTTTCGTTTTCATTTATCTGCATCCATCCGTCCTCAAGGGGAAGTTCATCGGGTGATACAGAAATGGAGTTATTAACAATGTTCGTTGCCTGTTCAAGCGCAGCACTTATG
>ML779068.1:1124694-1135856 GCA_009831015.1 Picea engelmannii | reverse complement strand
AAATATTTCATCAAAATATATACCTTTCTTTTGTGCAAACCCCTTTACAACAAGTCTATCCTTGTACCGCTTTTCTCCTCCATATTCTTCCTTCAACTTGTAAACCCATTTATTCTACAATTATCTTTTTCCTGTAGGAAACTGAACCAAGTCCCAAGTCTGGTTATTTACCAAGGAGTCCATTTCCTCTTTCATGCCTTTATCCCACTTCTTTTTAGTGTCTACCTACATTTCCTCTTCATAACATTCCAGTTCACTAAACTTAGTCAACAATAAATAACACAATGAAGGAGAGTATCGTTTAGGGGGTCTACTTAGCCTGGTAGATATTCTAACAACACTTTCAAGAATTTAAGGCACATGTTTCTCATGTTGTTATACATTTTGATTTTCTGGTACCTTTGGAATTTTGTTTTCAGTGATATAACCAAGCACTGTGTATTCTGGTTTTTATTTTTCTTGTATCTTTCCCTGCAACTGATCTTTGTACATGAACTTCTCATTGAATATGACATATGTAATCCTAATTATTTTTTGATATTCATAATCCCATAAGAGATAACTAAAATCATTAACAATGTATCCAATAAAGGTACACTTCTAGGATTTTTCCGCAAGCTTTGTTCTATTTTCTTCCATACAACATAACAAAGTATCGTTCCATGGAAATTATGCAATACCTTCAACAAAGCACAAAAATCTATATAAAATGGGTTTTTAATGCATCCATGTGACTTTACAGTTTGAGGTTTGCACGATCTATGTACGCCTGTGTGGTTGATCCTATAATAGCTTCACAAATCTACCCAATGTGAAATCTCAACCACATTCAACACAATAAATGAAAAAAATCCCATCAAGGGTACTCTAAGGAAGGCATACTAGGCATCCTCAAGCTTCATACCCATTAAAATTTGGTACTTTGGTGGTTCTATGTATCTTCATGACATAGGGAACCATAATCCAAAGTGCATTATTCACACTTGGAACTAGTCTTAATGGAGCTTGAAGTTTTTTCTATAAATAAGAGTCATGGGGTAGCATTAAAAGAAAAAACAGAAAGCAAGGTTATGTTGTCTATCTGATTCTTGAGAGCCATATTCTTAAGTTATAATATGGTGCAAACATAGCCACTAGATAGTGTTTGACCTCTTCCCATGAAGAGTTCATGTACACGTATTTTTTAGAGAGAGAGGATAATTCCAAAGGAACATAAAAGAACACTCCCAAGGAGGAGAGGAGAGTCCATTATACTCTATCCAATATCCCAAGGTGTATCTCCAAGGCCATAGCCTTATTCATTGGTAATAGAGAGTATACTTGCTTCCCTATCTTTTTCTCTATTTTTCTTATTCTTGTATAGATTTTCTCACATGCTTGTCTCTTTACTTTCTTATTTGCAAGTTATCTCTTTATGTACTAAATCTAATCAATTGTTTGTCTATAGTGTAAAAACCTCTACTATAACAAGGTGTTAGATAGTTGGCTTAGGTTGATCGATAGTTGGTATGGATTGTTGGTTATCATTGATGTCAACTATTGGAGAGTGATATTGTAGATTGATGTCAACCCTTAGTGATTGATGTCAACCCTTAGAGAAAGTCCGGTAGCGAATTTTGGTAGCACAAAGGTTTGGGTAATGGGCCCAAGGTTGTTTCATGTATAATGGTATGATCTTTAATATATTTGAAGGTAAGACTATTCTATATGGATATTACATGTCATTCCATTTTTGGAGGTATGTGGAACGTCACATAACTCCTCACGGTTAGAGAGTTATGGCCATGAGAAGTTGGAGAACCTAGGTTTGGGTAATGGACCCAAGTTTGTTAGATGGATAATGGTATGAGTTTTGATATATTTGAAGGCAAGACTATTCTAGATGAATATTACATGTCATTCCATTTCTGGTGGTATGTGGAACATCACATAACTCCTCACGGTTTGAGAGTTGTGGCCTTACGAAGTTGGAGGACCCTCATATGTTGGCTTGAAGCCCCAAAAGGTCAAAGAAGTCAAAGATCTTGCAAAGAAGAAATTATTATTTAAATGATAAAGTAAAGTGAAAAATTAAAGAAGGATTATTTAAATAATACAATGAAGTGACAAAATCAAAGAAGATTATTTAAATGATAAAGTGAGGTGACAAAGTCAAGGAGGAATATTTAAATGATAAAGTAACAGAGAACTTTCTAATTATGAAAAGTGGTTAACCCTAAAAATGAGGAAAATAGGTTAAGTGACCTATAAATGGGTTAAGTGACCGAGAAATAGGTTAAGTGACCTAAAAATGGGTTAAGTGACCTAGAAGATGCGTTTAAGGAAGATATTTGGAGAGTATAAATAAGAGGCAAGGCTCTCTCATTTTACATCACTCTTGATCATATTGAATATATAGGTGATTGATGTAGCCAAAGGATATCTAAGCCGAATTTCAGAGGGAATATGAAGAAAAGAAGGTCGCAATTCAAGGGAGGATAAATTCTTTTGATGATGCTTTCTAAGGTATGTTATTTACAGGTCATCTCACCATTTTCGCAATAACTTTTTTTCTAGAATGATTAAGACCGTGAAATTTATACTCCATTGAGGAAACATAGCCTAGTATATATGGAATTTTTTTTAGCTTGTGGGTTGTTGTATTTTTGGAGTTACACTCCGTGGAAAATAGAGTTTGTCGCTAGTCTTGAAACTAGTCTAAAACACGTCTTTCAGGTAAACATGTCATAACTTCTTCATAACATATCCAAATTCAGTAAAACCAAATGTGTTGGTTAGAGTATAGTCTTTAGTATTCTATGTAAAAAATTTAGATCCATTCAACAAACAGTCCATGTGGGGCATGCTCTACAAGGTCGCTCCCTAGAATAAGCCAAAATTCAACAATATATGCCATTTTTTCTATAAATCCTTTTCTGAGAGGTTCCAAGTAGTGACACCTGGAGGAATTGCATAAAAAAAAATAAATAACATTGTGTACTATTTTCAGATCTTTATTCATTACAGATACATAGTTATGATTATTTGAATTTAGGGTAGTTGACTAATCCCAAACTAGTCATGTGAGACTAAAGAAAAGGTTGATGAAACTGTTAGTCTCTTGTTGTGAAAGTTAAGGAAGGTTTGTGGGTATGTGATCATATACACCAGGTCTATTACACAGTTACAAATAATATTTGAATGATGAAATTGATGAGGGCTTTTGGTTAAGGTACATGTTGGGTACATGATTGAGACAAGTAGTTGATGAGTTGGCACATACATGAGGTGTATAGTTGATGATGTTGGTACATTTTGATGAGTAGTTGACACATGCTTGGTAAATACTTGGTACATGGTTGGCTACACTTTTTTATGGTACATATTGATTACAGGTTGTTTGGTATGGGTTGGTGCATGGTTGATGCACTTGTTCATGGTACAGGGGTATTATAGGTTGAGGTACAGGTTGATGCATGGTTCAGGTTTATTGGTACAAGTTTACAATAGTATATATCACAGTGATAGTGTGACAGTGGTTCCATCATTCTACTTCTACTTCATGCCGGTTGGACGGGGCAAGGACAAGTGGTTGTATCCACCTTCTCGCTGTAGCAGGAGAACGTAGGGAGTTGTAGCCTCCTTCTGGTTGTAGTTAGAGAATTTGGGAGTTGGAGATTCTCTCAAGTTGTAGCCTGAGAAACTAGGGGGTTGGAGCCTCCTTCCAGTTGCATCTGGAAAAAAAAGGAAGTTGGTGCTTCCAATTAAAGTAATTCTTCAAGACATATAAGAAAAATCATTCCATGGTTTTCTTCCGCTTTGAGTTTCCACGTAAAACACTGGTGTATTGTGTATGTGTATGATTGTTCATTTTCTCATTGATTATTTACTTTGTAGTTATTGGATGATAATGCTACATAGATATAACACTTGGATTATATGGTTAAAAAGGATTAAATTGATCTATTAATGATTCACCCCCCCTCTCAGTAATCCAACAATTAGTATCAGAGATGGTTCCTTCAGGAAACAGTTTAACCACCGGAAGGAGATCATGGATTATTATGAGAATGGAGTACCATTGTTTAATGGTAAGAATGGTTTTAAGTATGAGATGTGGAGCATAAGGATGGAAATATTTTTATAGGCACGAGGACATTATATTTTTCTATCAGCTGTTACAGGATATGATAGTTCAAAAAAGGAAAAGACTGCATCCAAGAAGGAATTGAGAATGAATAACAAAATATCAATGGATTTCATTTGGGAAGGATTAGCTAATATGGTAAGAGAAAAGGTTGGTAAATGTTCATCAGAAAAACAACTTTGGGATAAGTTGCATGACATATATTCTTCACCCATCATAGATTCAGAAAATGTCAAAGAAGATGCAGATACAAATCAAGTGTCAAGAAGATTCAAAAGATGAAGAGTACATAATCACCAGAGGTATGTTGTTTTTTTTTAATTGTAAAAAATGTGGACATCTTGAAATAAAATTCCATGAAGGAAATGAAACAAAAAAACTAATTGAAAAGGAAGACAATTATGAAGAAGAATTGATTAGTGTTTTAGATGAACTAAGAGAAGAAAACAATTCACTCAATAAAGAATTGATGAAACAAAAGGAAAGTGTTCACATTTTTGAATAAGCCCAATAGGTCATCGAGAACTTAAGAACTCAGCTAGAAGAAACCAGAAAGATCGAAGAAAATCTTGAATATCAAAAGAAGTGTTTGGAAACCAACATAGTAGCACAAAAGGAAGAAGCAGAAATGAGAGAGAAGATATTGAAATATCATCTTAAGGAAAGAACTAATGATCTAAAATAGCTTGAGGCAGAGTTTGGTCAAGAAGAGAAAAGACTTCAATAAGAAATAATCACATTAAAAATTCAGCTTGAAGAAGCGAAAAGAAAAAAAGAAGTCATGAAGTCTCAGATAATGAAGAAAGAAGAAGAGGTTGAGGAGATTGAAGAAGAAGTTGTCACATTGAGAAGTAAAATTGTCAATMTCAACAAGAACATTGAAGAGACAAAAACATCCACATCAGTTATAGAGAATGAAGAGAAGCACTCTAGGTTACTAGAAAAGAATAATGAAGAAAATAGAAAGAGTTATGCAGAAGTACTCAAAGGAAGGAATCATGGTCAACCAGAATCTAAGAAAACTATTGAAGATATATCTTCAAGAAGACCATCCATGTTCAAGCCATAAAGAACCTTCAACCATGATCATGATCAGTCAAGGAAGAAATTCATAAGGACTACGCCACAAAGAAGATCATTCACTCCCAGGTATGAAAATTTATTTTATGGTCATTGTTTTTATTGTACTAACTTTGGACATAAGGTTGCATATTGCAGGGATTATAAAAGAAATGTTCAAGAAAGAAGTGCATATGTGGTCGCACGTAACATTGAGTGTTAAAAATGTCATAACTATGGACACATAGCCATTGATTGTAAAATCATGATCGATACTTCCATGAAAGAGAATATTGATATCATATATAAGAAAGTATGGATAAAAAAATAGGAAGAATAGGTGAACAAAGACCGGGTACCAGAGATCACAAGATTGGAAATAAAATGAGGTGAAGAAAATTCTACAAAGAAAAAGAAAGATGTCAGATACAGAAAGGTTTGGAAAATAACTGAAGGAAAGGAAGCACAGGTAAATAAGGAACAGGTTCAAGAGATTGTACTTTCAGGAATTGTAGTGAAAGATGAATCCACATACATAAATAAAGAAGTCAGAGCTCAGAGAGATAATGAATCTACCAATGAAGATGATGATGAATCTACCAATGAAGATGATGATGAATACACATCAAAGAAGGAATGTTTTTTAGCCATTCGGCTTAGAGAATCCCATATGAATATTAGATAGGGGAAGTCTATGCAATAGTTGTGATAGACCAAAGAACCATCCTTTGAGCAACTTGCATATTTTTAGAAGACAGATTTAGAGCAATCAGTTAGTAGAAGTACTGTTTGATAGATTAATTAAGACTTCATGATAAGTATAGTGATAAATGGGTTATCATTATGGACAGTTGCACAAGTAGAGTCTTGGAAAGTATGGATAGAGATGGATTCGTAAGAACACTTAGTAGGTTTGGAAAGATATATGATAGTGGACGAGAGAATGGATTCATAGATTGGTTCAAAGAGTGGTTCAGAGACAAAGGAACATTAACATAATGGATGATAATTACACAGGAAATGGCTCAAACAATGCTAATGGATCCCAAATTGATAGATATTTTTTGGACACATGCAGTGCATACATCAGTTCACATTCAAAACATAGTAATTCTCATAAACAAAAATGAAAAAATTCCCTACGAACTATGGAAAGGAAGCATAGACAACAACCTCTACATCAAGGTAACTCAAGGTAATATTTTATTAATTGAAATTTATGTTGATGATGTTTTTTTGGAAGTACTAATGACATGTTAAGTCAGAAATTTGCAAAGGATATGCAGAATGAATTTGAAATGTCACTACTTGGAGAAATATCCTTCGTTTTGGATCTTTAGATATTTCAAAGAAACCAAGGAATTTTTATTTCTCAAACTAAATATATCAGAGAAATGCTAAAGAGGTTTGGAATGGAATATTGAAAACCAGTTACCACTCCTATGCAAACCAGTTGCAAGTTGAGGAAAGATGATGATTCAAAGTCTATAGACTAGAGGCAATACAGGTCAATGATTGGTAGCTTTCTATATGTGACAACATCCAGACCAGATGTAATGCAGGTAGTTGGACACGTGGCATGATTTCAAGCAGCACCAAAGGAATCACATGTATTGTAAGTGAACAGGATTTTTAGATATCTCAAAGGAACAAAAGAGTTTGGACTATGTTATCCAAAAGGAAAGGATCTATCATGTATTGCCTACACAAATGCAGATTGGGCAGGATGCATTGATGATCGACAAAGCACCAGTGGAGAAACATTCTACTTGGGTGAGTGTTTAGTATCTTGGCTAAGAAAGAAACAATCATCAATATCCTTATCTACATCCGAGGAATAGTATATTGCAGAAGCAACATGTTGTACACAGATTCTATGGAAAAAACAAACTTTGACAGATATACAGGTTGAGAATGATGAACCCATTCCAATCTATTGTGATAATACAAGAACCATCAATATCTCAAAAGACCTGGTGATGCACTCCAAGAAGAAGCACATTCCAATCAAGTATCACTTTCTACGAGAACATGTTGCAGATAAGAACATCAAAGTTGAATATTGTGGGAACAAAAGAACAAGTGGCATACATTTTTACAATACTGCTTCCATGAGAATCCCTTGAGTATCTTCGCCAAAGACTAGGAGTAATTTCTACTCCAAAATGAATTCTTTCGAATGCTTGTCTTATATTTCTTAGATGTACACGAGGAAGCACCATAAATAGGACAAAGGGGGAGATATTTATCATATTCAAAGGTAAATGCTTGGAGATAGAGCATAGAGGCATGTTTCCAAGGGGAGCGATTGTCACAAGGGAAGAATGAGCGATATGACTTTAGAGTGATACCCCTTGTCAAAGGGGGAGATATTATTCATATGAAGGGAAAAAGAGTAATCAGAGGATTATAAACACAAAGAACAATCAAAGGCACATAGACAGGGGGAGAAACCCCAAGGAGAGTTCAGTCAGAGCGAGAAGCTCCAAAGGGAGATACCATTTTCCATTGATGTCAAAGGGGGAGAGATAGAAACATTGATAAAGAGTATAATCATGAATGTTATCACGACTAAGTGTTTCCATCAATATTGGTGTTCCCATCAATGCCAAAGGGGGAGATTGCCAGATAATTGGCTTAGGTTGATGGATAGTTGGTATGGATTGTTGGTTGTCATTGATGTCAACTATTGGAGAGTGATATTTTAGATTGATTTCAACCCTTAGTGATTGATGTCAACCCTTGGAGAAAGTTTGGTAGCGAATTTCGGTAGCACAAAGGTTTACGTAATGGACCCAAGGTTGTTTCATGTATAATGGTATTAGTTTTAATATTTTTGAACGTAAGAATATTCTATATGGATAGTACATGTCATTCCATTTCTGGTGGTATGTGGAATGTCACATAACTCCTCACGGTTAGAGAGTTATGACCATGAGAAGTTGGAGATCCCAGGTTTGAGTAATGGACCCAAGTTTGTTTGATGGATAATGGTATAAGTTTTTATATATTTGAAGGCAAGACTATTCTAGATGGATATTACATGTCATTCCATTTCTACTGGTATGTGGAACATCACATAACCCCTCATGGTTTGAGAGTTATGGGCTTACGAAGTTGGAGGACCCTCATATGTTGGCTTGAAGCCCCAAAAGGTCAAAGAAGTCAATGTTGGATTACTGAGAGGGGGGGTGAATAAGTAATAAATAATTTTAACAATTTTTAACCATATAATCCAAGTGTTATATCAATGTAGCATTATCATCCAATAATTGCATAGTAAATGAGAAATCAACAAATGAACAATCATACACATACACAATACACCAGTGTTTTACGTGGAAACCTAAATCAGGAGAAAACCACAGAATGTTTTTTCTTATATGTCTTGAAGAATTACATTCATTGAAAGCACCAACTTCCTTTGTTTCCCAGCTGCAACTAGAAGGAGGCTCCAACCCACTAGTTTCTCAGGCTACAACCTGAGGGAAGCGCCAACTCCCCAATTCTCTGGCTACAGCCCCCTATGTTCTCTAGCTACAACTGGAAGGTGGCTACAACCACCTGTCCTTGCCCCATCCTGCCACCCTGAAGTAGAAGTAGAATGATGGAACCACTGTCACACTATCACTGTGAGATATGCCACTGTAAATCTGTACCAATAAATCTGAACCATGCATCAACCTGTACCATAAAGAAGTGCATCAACCATGCACCGACCTGTAATCAACTTGTACCATAAACAAGTGCATCCAACCATGTACCAAGTATGTACCAATCACGTGTCAACTAATCATCAACCAAAATCATCAACTATACACCTCATGTATGTGCCAACTCATCAACTACTTGTCTCAACCATGTACTCAACATGTAGCTCAACCAAAATCCCTAATCAATTTCATCATCCAAATATGATTTGTAGCTCTATAATAGACCTGGTGTATATGATCACATTCATACAAACCTTCCTTAACTTTAACAACAAGAGACTAGCATTTTCAACAAACTTTTATTTAGTTTCACATGCCTAGTTTTGGATTAGTTAACAACCCTAACTTGAAGTAATCATAACTTTGTACCTGCAATGTATAAATATATGAAACTGATACACAATGTTCATCAGTGTGTTTTATGCAATTCCTCCAAGTGTCACTACTTGGAACCTTTCAGAAAATGAGTTATTGAAAAAATGGCATACCTTGCTGAATTCTGGATTATTCTAGAGAGCGACCTTGTAGAGCGTGCCCCACACAGAATATTTTTTGAATTGATATGAACCTATTAAAAAACATACTATAGACCATGCCCTAACCAAAACATATGTTCTCACTAAATTTGGATATGTTATGAATAAGTTACGACGTTTTTACCCGAAACACCTGTTTTTGACTAGTTTCAGGACTAGTCACAAACCCTATTTTCCACAAAGTGTAACTCCCAAAATACAATGACCCACAAGATAAATTTTGTACCATAGATACTTGGATATGTTTTATCAATGGAATAGAAATTTCACGGTCTAAATCATTATATAGAAAAATTTATAGCGAAAATGGTGAGATTACTTGTAAATAACATACCTTAGAAAGCACCATCAAAAGAATTTGTAATGTCCCCACTTTGGGACATCACCGTAGGGCAGAGATTTATGATGACCAGAGTAGCCAGATGGGTGCTAGAGCGAGTACAGGGGTGTTTGAGAGGCATTGTGGGGTCCAGCTTGCATTGATGATCATATTCCATCATTATGAGCCATTCCACACAGGTTGGCTTTGGTTTCGTTGCATTCTGATGATTTCCATGATTTTGACTATTTTGAGCTATAAGTCAATGGAATTCACTGAAGAGGTCATTTTGGGCACATTACTTGGAGGAACCTCTTAGTGTAATAGCTCATTGGAATCAGGAGGAGCAACACTACAAGATGGGATGGCTAGAAGTGACTTTCAGTGGCCAGGGAAGCCACAAGGAGAGATAAGGAGATTTTCAAAGGTAAAAAGGTTAATTAATTAATTAAAGTGATTTAATTAATTAATTAAATATTAATAAAATGAAAGTCACTTTGGAGGAACAAGGTGAGCCAAAAAGTATAAAGGAAAGGCAAGGGCCTCTTCTTAGGCATTCATGTATGTTTATCAGTTTGATATCTAACTTTAGCTAGTGAGCCCATCTCTTGGGGGTTTTGAGGGTTTTGACTTAACAAACCCTAGAGGACAATTCGGTGGTGAAATATTCCACCTAGCTTGTCCCAAGATTGGTCTCGGAGCTGCAATACGCTCCCACACTATTCTAGTTCCAGATCTACTCAGTTGTAGGAGGATTCCACATCAGTTGCTTGTGCAGGTAGAGAGAGAGCGCACCAGTTGGGGTTTCCAGCAAGGGGGGTGCACCATTCATTGAGGAGGAATTCGTCCTAGCTGAGGAGAAGGGATTCCGGGAATTCCAGGTAGTGGGTTTCCTTTGCAGGTGTCTTGACATCATTCTTGGTGGTTTTCCGAAGTCTTTCAGTGGAGGATCGATTTGTATTGAGAGTGGGACGTTTTCCCAAAAGGAGGACGCACCATTATTTGGAGGGTAGATAGATCTAAGAATATAGCCGTTATTTTAGGATTTGAACACTTGGGTTCTCATTTCAGTGTCCTGATCTATCATTGTGGAGATTTTCAGAGAATTTGGAGGCCTCTTTCATCAGGGCCGAATTATCTAGGGCTTTAGTCATCCAGTGGGGCGTACCATTTAGTGGGGAATTTCAGATCTACAGAGATTGAGAGAGATATTGGAGATTCAGGCACCTGGGTTGTTCTTACCATCACCCTATCTATTTTTTGGCATATTTCTGGAGGTAATTGGACATCTTTGGCACCAGGGCCGAATTGTTGAGGAGCTTCAGTTATCTAGCAGAGCGTGGCATCTTCCAGCAGTGAGTGGTTTGGCACTTGGCATTGGTCTTCATCTCTTATCCATCCTTTGGAGG
>ML779068.1:1099277-1111974 GCA_009831015.1 Picea engelmannii | reverse complement strand
CTCTCTAGAATAAGCCAGAATTCAGCAAGGTATGTCTTTTTTGCTATAAATCCTTTTCTGAGAGGTTCAAAGTAGTGGCACCTGGAGGAATTGCATTAAACAAATTGAAGAACATAGTGTATTGTTTTCAGATCTTTATTCATTACAGGTACATAGTTATGATTTCAAGTTAGGGTTATTGACTAATCCCAAACTAGTCATGTGAGACTAAAGAAAAGGTTGATGAAAATGTTAGTCTCTTATTGTGAACGTTAACGAAGGTTTGCAGGTATGTGATCATATACACTAGGTCTATTACAGAGTTACAAATCATATTTGGATGATGAAATTGATGAGGGCATTTGGTTAAGGTACATGTTGGGTACATGGTTGAGACAAGTAGTTTATGAATTGGCACATACATGAGGTGTATAGTTGATGTTGTTGGCACATTTTGATGAGTCATAGTTGATGAATAGTTGATACATGATTGGTACATACTTGGTACATGGTTGAATTCACTTGTTTATGGTACATACTGAGTACACCTTGTTTGGTACAGGTTGGTGCATGGTTGATGCACTTGTTTATGGTACAGGTTGGTGCATGGTTGATGCACTTGTTTATGGTACAGGTTGATTACAGGTTGAGGTACAGGTTGATGCATGGTTGATGCATAGTTCAGGTTTATTGGTACAGGTTTAAAACAATATATCTCATAGTGATAGTTAGAAAGTGGTTACATAATTCTACTTCTACTTTAGGGCGGTTGGACAAGGCAAGGAGAGGTGGTTGTAGCCACCTTTCGATTGTAGCTGGAGAACATAGGGGGTTGTAGCCTCCTTCTGGTTGTAGCCAGAGAATTGGGGAGTTGGAGATTCCCTCAGGTTGTAGCTTGAGAAACTAGGGGGTTGGAGCCTCCTTCAAGTTGCATCTAGAAAAAAAAGGAAGTTGGTGCTTCCAATGACTGTAATTCTTCAAGACATATAAGAAAAAGCATTTCGTGATTTTATCCCGCTTTGGGTTTCCATGTAAAACACTAGTGTACTATGTATGTGTATGATTGTTCATTTTCTCATTGCTTATTTACTCTACAGTTATTGGATGATAATTCTACTTTGATATAACACTTGGATTATATGGTTAAAACGGATTAAATTTCTCTATTACTGATTCACCCCCCCTCTCAATAATCCAAACCAAGGGTTGTTTTTTCTCACCCAAGTGACTAAAATCACCAGATAGATTGGTGACTCCACTTTGTTTTATAACCAATAATTCACATTTCCTAGGTTGTTGGAGCTTCTTCTATGATTTTCTTTGTCTTCTAGGTTACTAAACCATCATGCTCATAGCTTGAAACCATCTTTCTTTCCTTTTGTACGTGCAAAATTAATCTTTCCAACTTACATGAATCTATGCACCTTTTGAATGAATAGATGCATAGATGCACACAAATCCCATGATTGTGGTAGTTATGTTTTGCAAAATCCACACAACTGTCTACGTACAAAACCACACAAATCATTTTATTCACAATCATTTTTCTAATTTTTTGTTTCGATTTGAAGTTAGGTGATAGGATTTATTTTTATGCACTTTGTAAATCCTTAAAAAAAATAGTTTATTCTTGCATAGTAGTTAATTAAACTAGCTTGGTAGGGAGGTTAAAAAGAACCAAGAATCTTTTTTCTTTCCACGTGGATGGCTACTTGATCACATGAAATTTCATTTATATCTTTTTTATCATTCATCACCTTGATTTTTGGTACTATGAGTTAATCTTCCCAACTTAGTATGCTCTCTACCTCACACTTTAGGGTGATCTTGGTAGACCAAAAAGGTTGAATATCTCTTCATCTCCATTTGAAATCCACAAACATTTAGGAAATTAATTAGTTTGATTTATCCACCCACATATATGCATATCTTCATGTTTGTTTTCTGCAATTCAAAACTAGGAAGTTTAAAGAATTGAAAGGACCACCATTGTCCCCATCGTTTTACAATCTAGGGAAGTTTTTTTAAGTTTTTTCAAAATAAAAACAATTAGGGAGTTAAAATATTTGGAAGGACCCCAAATGTCCATATCTTGGAAACTTAGGACTAGTTTTATTTTTTACGCAAATTTACATTTTTGCAAGGTTGAAAATTACATCTAGTGTTTAATTAGGAGGAAGTAACAAAATCCATGACATCCACATGTTTTGATTGCACTCATATATATTTTCACACTCCACACTTGCACACATATTCACTAACAGATAAAGGATTTATAAATCCACCTTTATTGAGTATTCTCTTCTCCTTGAACCTAGAAAAGATCTTGGAAAATCATAAAAACTTGGGTGGTTTGAAAATATCCTTCACTACACCCTTAATTAAAAGGATTGGTTCATGAATCCAATCCTGAATGGTTAAAAATACAACTCTAGAGAACCCACTAAAATCCTCCATTGTGAGGTCACAAAACAATATTTTAGTACAAGTTAGGATTTTGGGGGTAGGCATCCAAAAAAACACTCGTTATTGTTTTTCATTGGAAACTTAGAAGTTGACATTTTCAGGGATCTTTAAAATCCTTCATATCAAGTGTGCTACACCAAGGAAAGGAGATACCCATGAAGGGACAAAGTCTTAGGTGCATTTTTTCTTACAAGTCTGCTTGAGCCATCCAACTCTTGTTAGGCTCTAGCCCACGATCACTTTTTTAGGTTGAGAGTCCCCTATCTGTACTTGAAGGAGGTAACCTAGTTGCCAAAAATTAAGATTTATACATAGGTGGTGGTTGTGGGTTGAAACTACACCATAATTGTATTTCTAATGGATATTGGGAAATGTCGCTAGTTCCTTCAAGACATGCCCCTAGTACCCCTCACGATAACTTATTATTTCTTACCTTCAATATTCTTCTTCTGGTGGGTTCATGCCCCATTGTTGGAACTATAGGAAGGTGTAGTTACATTTTGAGATGAAGGACATTATCTATTCTAGGACATGTGTGTGACACCCTGTTTTCTCCCATAATTGTAATTCTTATTAAGACTTCATATGATTATGTTTATGAATCTTGTAATCATGTTTTGATTAATTAAATAAACCAAACAACTAACTGAGAGGGAATAACCTTGAAATTACTGGCCATGATGCAAAAGTGGGAATCAATGAAGCAAGAATTGATTCAGTGATTGGGTAAGGTAGCGCTGACATGTTTTTATGAAGAAAACATGAAGATTTTTTAAAAATATAGCTTATTCTTGCAAAGAATAAACATACACCTACCATCATACCAAATCAACAAGAAACCACATGACCAATTATGGAGGTCATATCAGTGGTTAAGGAGATTAATAACTATCGACGGTTTGGTATTTGAAGAAAGAAATGGTCAGCTAAAGTAACTTGATGTAAAGTACACCATGGAATTTCCCCTTTAGGATTGGACTGCAGGAAGCAGGTGGCATCTGCATGAAGTAAAGGGAATTCCAAGAGGATCAGAGGAGGAAGAGACTGAAAGTGGAAAGGCACCACAAGACCATAGGAGACCACTAATAGAGAGAGGGGTGTAGGAAGGATACTAGAGAGTGCAAATATGAAGAAAAGAGAATCACACACAGGAACGAATAGTTAGTCACTAAGAGTGGCATAAAAAGAATAGAGCATGTAGTGCAGAGAGAAGAGAGAATTCTAAGGAAGAGTGAGTGAGTGATGATATTGTAGTCTGAGAGTGTAGTGGGAAGAGGTTTTCATTGGATCATATCAAAGATAATAGAATAGAGATATTTTCTTGAGGAAAATAGGAAGCTTGTCCAATTTTTTGATGATCACCTTGAAATGAAGAAGACCTAGATCTAGATTGGAGCAATAGAGGGATACAACCTGGTACTTACTGGAAAGAAATTGGCATTGGTAAGGGCAGGTCATCGAGGGATTGTATAAAATATAAGAGACTCCCATGTGCATAGTAAATCCAGTTGAAAAACTACTGGATAAACTTGTAGAGACCTTGAGCTCAGTGGGAAGGGGGGAACTTCTGTTAATGTCAAAGGAGAAAGGAGAGTAACCTTCCTTGATCATCTTAATCATGGAAATCAGTTGAATCATTCCCATTATGGTATCATCGCTTGGCACAGGAGTGGAAAATGTAGGAAGGAATTCTAAATATGGCCTAAGGTTGGGAGGAATGATGTCCTCTCTCAATCAGTTGGTGTTGGTTATTTYCTTGATTAAATAAGTGTATAAATTTGTTTGTTTAATTCTATATGAATGATGTATACATGTATTTGTCTAATTTAATGGGAAATGTAAATGCTTGTAATGAATGAAATGATTCCTTAAAMAAATGGGATATACTTGGCATGGTTCTTATGTAATCTGTTAAATTGTGAAAATAGACAAGTATGAGTAGTTTGTATCCCTCARAACCTTGCAACTTGAGAGGAAAGTTTGCAAGATATGGAAAAAAACTTCATTTATCTGGTAGTGYGAGAGTTCAGATTTTATGAAGGTCCTTGTGAGGAATAGAGGACCTTGAGTCTAGAGGAAATCTCGATCTTTATGTGGAAATCTTGTAAGATATGAAAGAAGCTTATCGCAAATGAAGTTGATAGGAATTTGATGGTCTTAGATYATTTTTTCAACTCTTGAAGGCCTATTCAGAACCTTGAAATTTGGTTAAGTTCCATAATCAAAGCGTTAGCCAATGGAAAAAACCAAGTGTTAAGTCAGGAGAGATCATATGCATTGATTCAGTAGGGTACCTTTGTCAGGAAGAAATCATCGTCACAAAAAATTGAATGTCAGGGCTCATGTGAATTCCAACAACAATGACAAATTCCTAGAGACAGAACTAGGACCATTGATTTTTCAAGAATGACATCGATGCAATATGGATCATTGATGCTAGAAGAATCGTCATCGGGAAATATAAGAGTGATGAATTTACGTGATGGGTTTCAAGAATCGCCAACAACAATGAAGGTTTTGAAAGGAAATGAGAGTCGTCAATCATTGTGTAGGAGATATTGATCTCCATCATAGATTGTTGAAGGTTCTTCTTAAGATAGCATGGAATCCAAAAAATTTCTCTAGGAGTGACATGTGTCACTAGTGGAATGGTCAATGGACTTGAGTGTTCCTAGAGGAGGATGGAATCCTTATAACCTCAATTACAATCTAAACCAATAGATATTGAATATGGATGTGGTGAGATCCTAGCCATTTGTCAAAAGATGACAAGTAGAGGCTTGGGTAAGACCTAGGGAATGAGCGGACGATGAAAAATTATTTGGGGTTGAACTAAAACTATTGGAAGGTGAAAGGACGAGATGAAATTTCCATTGTGAATTCCTGTAGGATCCATCTATTCGTCGTAGAAGAGGTTGGGAGAATGGACGCTAATCATTGTGAAAGATATAGGTGATGACGATATTTTCACTATTGCTTGTTGGGTTTCGAGAACCATTAGATATTATTTTAAACCCACCAGTGACATCATCATCTAAACATTTGGTTTTGCAAGTGTTGATGCTCCATGGGGGTAGAATCCCCGATGACAATGAAAATAGGACCAAGTGATCGGGTTCGTTGATCTGAAAATCCCACTGGTCCAGGAGGTAGAAGCCATGTTAGTGCCACATCAGATGACATGAGGGGTAGGAATCCACATGGATTCCATGTGGAAATGAGGTGGATTTTCCAGTGAGAGCCTAAAACTTTAGAAAAATGTACCTTTATATCTCGATCGATGATTTCGACATGGTTGTTATCACTGAAATTTCATCCGCAAATGGTTACAAGAATTAAACATCACCAAATAGTTATGAGGTCACCCATGGACCACAATTACCACAAAATCATTTCCAAAGGGTCAAAAACTATACAACCAGTAACAAAATTAAAGTGTGTTATGACCACACAGGACACACACACACATGTGCAAAACATAAATGCAGGAAAAGCGCACATGTGCCTGATGCGCGACTATGGTCGCTAAAAGCCGCACACATATGAGAACGACGCATTTATGAGAGTGGTCGGCCTCCCACCCACTTTTGGTTTAGCTTCCAAGTTGATTTGACACTCAAATCTGGACTGGATCCAACTAGGTGGCTGGTCAAAGACCTAAAAATGCCCTAATTAGCCTCTTTCCACACTACAAGTTGGTTGCACAATACCTCAAAGAGGTGCTATAAAAAGGCCATGGGTGCACTTCATTTTTTAAGGAATTCAATAGAAAATTTATTCTTCTACTATTCTCTTAAGGAATCCTCTATTCTAATCAAGAGTATACTAGCACCATTACATTGGGCTATCCATATCACCCCTTGAGTGGATTAGCAAAGAATTCTTTCACCATTTTCATTCAAAGTTTTAAGAAGAGATTATTTGTGGGGGTCCAAGAGCCCTCCCTTGGAGGAAGAAGGGACTCATAGTCATCTTTCTTCTTGGTGTTTTCTTTCACTGATATAAACCTTACCATTGGTGACATGGGTCTTATTGTTTCTTTTGTCCTTATGTCCCTATGCTCATTAGTTTAGTTTTTATTTTATTTCTTGGTTTAATTCTTAGTTGTTCTTTTATATTTCTTTCTCTAACCCTTTTCCTTACAAATTTCCTACTTAACAAACCCAACTAAGCTTGCAAGCACCTCTGTTTTGCTCACTAAGGTGACGAAAGAGGCGCAACAATGGTCACAGTAATTGGAAATCTCTTGATGACTAAAATCCATATATGGTCCTTAGGATCAGGTCAGAGTTGAATTAGTAAAGAGAAATATTAACATCCCACTAGCCTAAGAGAGGGTTAGGGGGTCGACTATGTAACATAGTGGTATCATACTAGAGTTTAAACTCTAGGCTTGAAATGGGCCACCAAGGCCACTTGAAACCATTTAAGAAAGTTTTTGATGTTATTTAAAATGTGTGATTTAAATCAGTAATGTAATTACTAATGATTTTTTTTTCAGCACATAAGATGTATTGAAAGGAAATAGAGGTGAATGGTAAAATGTAGTATTGAAGATACCTCACACCTCATAGATGAGGAATATGATTTTTGAAGGGATAGAAAAATGTAACACCCTGCTTCCCCTAGTTTGTAAAAATAACTATATGGGCCAAAAACTATGGCAAACTCAAAGATGTAAATGTTTGATTTGATATACCTTTGTATAAAAGGTCAATGAATGAAAATTATATCATGAATATGTGTTGCATGATCGCTGGGAGGGGGATGTGCTGAAAGAGACCACGATGGGTGATGAGAGGTGGTGGAAGGGGCCGAGAATGGATGAATTAACTTCCACCGAACCGAAACCATACTGGTTTGTACATGCTTGAAAACCAAAGCTCACTCTTAGACCCCTAAATGAATTACTCGCTCGGATGGTAGGTGGGGAGGCTCCTCAAGAGTAAATGAGGGGATGGGGGTGAACCACCCATCCGTAGAAGCTCTCAGACCTAACCATCGGACAGGGAAATTCGTGCCACACATAACCTCATAGGAAAAAGGCAAGGAAAGAAGTGTGGAAGAGGGGGGGAGTGTGCGCAACAGGGATCATGAAAGGAGAACAAGAATAACTCAGGAAAATACAGTGAGTCATGAGCAGAGGAGAAGGAGAGTAACCTTCGTCCTCAACTTCCAATGAGCAGGAAGTAGGAGACTGAGTCTCAAAGCATCGTGGTCCATCTAGGGGGTGGCTAGTGGTAAATCCGATTGGAATCACTGAGCCTATGGTTGGGTGGAAATGAGCACCCCTCTCAACAGTCGTGTCACACCTAGTGTTTTTCTAATAAGTGTTTATACCTCATGTCTTGAATTGAATATAATGGACGCATGCTCATGTTTGTACACTCATAAATGATTTCTGTATATTAGTGTTTGCCTAGTGTTTTGACTAGAAATAATGGATGCATGCTCATACATATATGACCATAATTGGTTTATGTAGAGAATGAATAAGTTCAGATTATGAGTCGTTCCCTTGAGATTTGTCCCATGTATTTGACTCATTCTATTCCCTAGTTTGATTTCCCGAAGGCACCTCCTCCCGGGAAGTTCCCTCACCTTCCAGAGCTGGAGTGATTTCCTTTAAAGGACTAATGTTTTAGAAACCATACGAGCTTAACTCACCCCTGTCACCAAGTTCATAGCTCAGTAATCAAAGAAGGCCTTTTAGTCAAGTCACCCAGCTTGGGGATATTTACCCAAGAACCCGTTGAAGGGTTTTGTAGTCTAAGTTTGGAAGCCTTGTACCTGAGAGAATGGTTCCCTCAGGCTTCGGGGTTTCTGAGTTGCAGCTCCTGGGAACTTAAGTGCGAGACCTCATGTATTCGCATATCATGAAATCTCGATTTGCGAAACCCTGAAATGAGCTAAGAAGAGTGGATAGGCTTCAGAGTTTCAACTCTTGGGAACTCAAGTGCAAGACCTCCTGTCTTCGCATATCACGAAATCTTGATTTGCAAAACCCCAAAATGAGTTGAGAAGAGTGGAGAGGCTTGAGAGTTTCGGATCCTGGGAACTCAAGTGCGAGACCTCATGTCTTCGCATATCACGAAATCTTGATTTGCGAATCCCCAAAATGAGTTGAGCAGAGTGGATAGGCTTCGGAGTTTCGGCTCCTGGAAACTCAAGTGCAAGACCTCCTGTCTTCTCATGTCGTGAAATCCTGATTTGCGAAACCCGAAAATGAGCTGAGAAGAGTGGATAGGATTCGAAGTTTCAACTCCTGGGAACTCAATTGTGAGACCTCCTATCTTCGCATATTGCGAAACCCTGAAATGAGCTTAGTAGATATATGGGTTTCAGTGTTTCAGCACCTGGGGAACCAAAGGGTATGAATCCCTCGTCTTTCGGTATGCGAAACCCCGAAAGGTAGAGTGTTGGTATATAATCCGAGCCATTTATCAATTCGACGATCCGTTAGACCCTTCTTTTTGGGTTTTCAACACTTCAAAAGACAGAGAACAGGGGAACTCTTGCATCGTGATTCCTCGAATCGCGAAAGCCGAAAGTGATTTTCAGGTAAGACTAGTGGTCATAGCCAATGATCACATGGGGAAGGATAAGGGAAGGTAGGGTCTGCACCAGGCCCCATAAAAACTGGGGGATTCTGTTCCCCGATAAAGAAGGAAGAAAAGAAAAGAGAAAAAGGGGTGAAAAATCTTGGTTACCGTAGTGGGTGTGTGATAAATTGGTATCAAATCATGGTTACAACACTTGTCCTACTTGTGCTCATGAATGGATTGCGCAAAGACTCCGTTAGAAGTACTCTTAATAGGAGTAACCCTCTATCTTAACCCCCTTAATCACAAGTCAAAGTTAAGAATGAAAACTCATATTGTGTGTGTGCATGTGAAAAATATAAATTATGTACTGGTTATGAATGAATATAAATATTGACTAACAACAAGCATTTTTCTTTTGCACATGAGCCAGAGATCAACCGGGAGAAACTGCAGACGCATAGAATGGTGACTCACCATGAAGTGGGGGATGGCTCCCACAATAGAGACAAAGATTCTAATGAAAGGAAGGCGGTAGGGACCCCTCCAGATCTGGCTGAGACTGTGAGGAGCCTCATGGTTGAACTACAAAGCTACAAGGCTGACAACGAGAGGATGATAAAAGAGAAAGATAAGAAAATGAAAATCAATGCAGTCTTACTGTAGATTTTATCCGACATACAAAGACAATTGCATCATGAACCTGACACCAATCATGTGGACCAACGACAGACAAAGAAAAGTCGAAGTCCACCTGAGATACAAAAACGTGGTCTTTTAAGTGGCCACACTGGGAAGAGAACATCGAGAAAATTCCACCCTAGAGATAAGGGACAAGCATAATATGATTCCTTCAGAAAGGAAGCAGGTGACTCGGAGGGATCTTCTAGCAGTAGGACTAGTTCCTATTCCTGAAGAAAATGGAAGAAGCAGAAGCATTCCAAGAGCCATAACCTCGAAGAATTCAAGAAGGTCAAACCACCCTCTTTCGACGGTGAAATAAAGAAGGGAGAGGAAGTAGAGGCCTGACTTCTTGGACTAAAGAAGTATTTCAGAGTCCATGACTTCTTAGAAAATTTGAAGGCCCGAGTGGCCGCCTTCAACTTGAATGGAAAGGCTTCCATCTGGTGGGAAGACCTTAAGAATGTAAAAGGGATTCACAAAGAGGGCCTGTCTTGGGAACGGTTTGAGAGATACTTCAGGAAGAAGTATCTGTCGGAAAAGTATTTCGAAGAAAAGACTAAAGAATTCTATGAAATCAAATTGGGGAAACTCACCATAGAGGAATATGTCAGCAGATTCCTCGAGTTTTTGAGGTACGTACCCTATATAAAAGAAGAAAAGGAAAAGGTGAAATGATTCATCAGTGAACTACCTAAGGACTATCAGAACATGATTGAGTTTGATGGGCCAAAGACCCTAGAAGACACAATCCGAAAGGAAAAATATTGTTATGAACAGCTTGGGCATCGAACAAAACCTTGTGAAGGCTAGAAGCAGAAGAATAGTTCGGGATTCCAGAAAAAGGGGTTTAAATCTCCAAGATTTAAAAATTATAAAAAGGACTCAAGGATGAGCTTCCCAACCCGAAGTGTACATCAACAAAAATTCCCCTCCCAAAGTGGAAATAAACCTTTTGGATCTACCCCTGGAAGGATTGATAACCCAAAGAAAGAACCCTTGAAATGTTGGGGTTGTGGAGAAGAGAATCTACTGAGGGACTGCACGCACCGGCAACAGAACAGTCGGAGAATTTACAACATTCAAGAAGCTACCACTGTTAATGACATGGCCAGGAGTATGCCACAAATTTATGCAGCCGTGGATAATAAACAAGCTGACCACCAAGCTTCAATGGTGGAGAAAGAAGGTATGATTACCAACCATCTAGTGTCTATTCTAATCGACCCTGGTTCAAATTCAAGTTATATAGCCCTGAAGGTTGTTGATAAGTGTAAATTACAGCCACATAAACATGCCAAGCCATGGTTGGTACAATTATCTACTGGCACCAAAAGAAAGGTAGTGGAGGTCATACCAGCCTGCCAATTTACTATGGGTGAATTCCTGACCCAAGAAACCCTTAATATACTACCCCTAGGGTCGTATGACCTATTGATCGGTATGGACTGGCTAGCCGCATATAGAGCTAGATTGGACTGTTACCATAAAACCTTAGAATGTGTAAGTGAAAGAGGAAGAAGGATAACCCTTCAAGGGATCTAAAAACCTGTCTCAGTGAGATGAATATCAGCTCTTCAAATGAGAAAATATTGCAGAAAGGGATGTCCACTATATGCAATACAGTTGTTGGAATCAATCGAAAATGACAAACCAAGCATTGAGGACCATCCCATACTAGGAAAATATAGAGATGTATTTCTGGAAGAGGTACCAGGTCTACCTCCGAGAAGGGACATTGACTTCTCAATAGAACTTGCACCAGGAGAGGTGCCAGTGTCTAGAACACCCTACAGGATGAGCACACCTGAGCTAGTTGAGATTAAATTACAATTGAAAGAAATGATGGACAAAGGCTATATCCAGCCCATCGTGTCTCCCTGGGGAGCACCAGTCCTATTTGTGAAAAAGAAAGATGGTACCCTCCGACTGTGCATAGATTACAGATAACTCAATAAGGTAACCATAAAGAACAAGTACCCCTTACCCAGGATCGATGACTTGTTTGATCAATTGGGAGGTGCTTCCATATTCTCAAAGATTGACTTGAGATATGGATACCATCAAGTCTGAATCAAGGGTGAAGACATCCACAAAACTGACTTCAGGTCGAGATATGGTCACTATGAGTTTGTGGTAGTACCATTTGGATTAACCAATGCCCCTGTCACTTTTATGTGCTTGATGAACAATGTGCTCAGCAAATTCCTAGACAAATTTGGACTGGTTTTTATTGATGATATGTTAATTTATTCTAAGAATAGGGAGGAACATGATGAACATTTTAGACTTGTACTTCAAGTTCTAAGAGAACATCAACTCTATTCCACATTTAGCAAGTGCGACTTTTTCCGGAAGAAAATGCATTACTTGTTCCATGTCAATTCTGAAGACGGAGTAGCAGTAGACCCTAACAAGGTTAGGTCTATCATGGAATGGCCTACCTGAAAATACGTTTCAGATATCAGGTCCTTTATGGGCTTAGCAGGATACTATAGGATATTTATAAAAGGATTATCCAGGATTGGTTGTCCAATCACTTCTCTCTAGAAGAAGGAAGCTAAATTCATGTGGACGTAAGAATGTGAAGAAAGATTTCAATCCCTAAAACATCTACTGACCCACACACCCGTGTTGAAGATCGTTTGATCCTAAAGTTGACTTCCTCATGTGCATAGATGCCTGCAAGGAAGGGATCGGAGAATTCCTTATGCAAGGCGGAAGTGTTGTCTACTATGAATCTCGAAAATTGAATGAGCACGAAGTCAACTATGTGACCCATGATCTAGAGTTGGACGCCATAGTGCATGCCTTAAAAATGTGGAGGCATTACCTCCTAGGAAGAAAATTTGTACTTATGACAGATCACTATGGATTACGATATCTATTTGACCAACTAAAGCTCAATGCCAAACAAGCTAGGTGGATGGCCCTCCTTAGCGAGTTTGATTTTGAAATCAAACATATCAAAGGAAAAGAAAATAAGGTGGTCGATGCCCTTAGCCAAAGTATGAAAACAATTCACTTGG
>ML779068.1:1027999-1097389 GCA_009831015.1 Picea engelmannii | reverse complement strand
CTATGTTTCATTACATTGCCTAGACTTCTTTATATAGCTCTCCCTATCTCCTAGGAACCTTTTAGAGAGCCTTCTCACATTTATTACATCCAACTACCATAGTGGGCCTTTATTAATATAGTGGACCTAGTCCACCTTACATTCAATGACCACATTCCCATATATTAAATTACTTCCACTAATAACACATAACTACATTCCCATTGGGTACCTCCCTAGGTACCCCATATTACCTCCCTAGGTATACCACAATTAAAGACCCTATATTGGTCATCCAGGATACCAGAAGATGATCACGGCCACCGGGAAAAAAATATATTGGCCGGGATTGAAGAAAGAAATAGATGAATACTTAGCCAAATGAATAGAGTGCCAACAGGTTAAAGCAGAGCACCGACACCCAGTAGGATTATTACAACCTCTACCAATCCCGGAATGGAAATGGGAAACCATCTCCATGGATTTCATCATTGGATTACCAACCTCAACTAAACAGAATGATGCTATCATGCTAGTGGTGGATAAATTGAGAAAGTATTCTCATTTTATCCTCATCAAGTTGACTTGCAAGGTGATAGACATCGCCCACATATTCATGAGGGAGATATTCAGACTACATGGTATGCCTAAAGAGATCGTGTCTGACAGAGACATGAAATTTACTTCCAACTTTTGGAAATCCCTAATGGGGGGTCTAGAGACCAAATTGTTGTTTAGCATAGCCTATCATCCTCAAACCGATGGACAAACAATAAGAGTGAACAAAATATTAGAAGACATGCTAAGGATGCATGTAATGCATGAACCCAAAAAGTGGGAAGACTACCTGCCACTGGTGGAATTTGCCTACAACAACGACTACCAAGAATCCCTGAAGATGAGTCCTTTCAAAGTCCTTTATGGTAGGTCGTGCAACACTCCAGTCAGTTGGAGTAACCCCGTAAATAGAGTTATTATTGGACCCAACATGTTGAAGGAAATGGAACAACAAGTGACTCAGATAAAACAAAATTTAAAGGTTGCTCAAAACTGACAGAAAAGTTACATCGACCGAAAGAGAACTCCAAGAGAGTTCAGGGAGGAAGACCACGTATATCTCAGAGTTAGAACTAGGAAGAGTTCCCTGAAGATGGGATCTTATGCCAAGTTGGCACCTCGGTATTGTGGACCCTTTGAAGTTCTAGATAGAGTGGTACCTGTAGCCTATAGGCTAGCACTTCCTCCCACAGTAAAAGCATATAATGTTTTGCATGTTTCATTATTGAAAAAATATGTACATGATTCTAATCATATAATTGACTGGTCTGTGATCCAGGTGAAACCAAAGGGATAATTCCTACCAAAACCTCAATGCATATTGGACAGAAAAGAAACCCTGCTTAGGAACCGAACCATTGCACAGGTCAAGGTGCAGTGGAAACATTTTGGCCCAGATGAGGCTACATGGGAAATGGAAGATGCCATGAAACAAGCATATCCGATGTTGTATACTTTTGTACATACATTTCATGTTGATAGATAGAACATCGGGGACGATGTTCCTTTAAGGGGGAGGGATTTGTAACACCTTGTTTCCCCCAGTCTGTAAAAATAGCTATATGGGCCAAAAACTATGGAAAAATCAAAGATGTAAACGTTTGATTTGACAGACCTTTGTACAAAAGGTCGATGAATGAAAATTATATCATGAATATGTGTCACATGATTGCTGGGAGAGGGATGTGCTGAAAGAGACCATGATGGTTGATGAGAGGTGGTGGAATGGGCTGGGAATGGCTGCATTAACTTCCATCAAACCGAAACTGTATTGGTTTGTACATGCTCAGAAACCAAAGCTCACTCTCAGACCCCTGAATAAATTACCCACCTAGATGGTAGGTGGGGAGGATCCTCAAGAGTAAATGAGGGGATGGGGGCGAACCGCCCATCGGTAGAAGCTCTCAGACCTAACCATCGGACAGGGAAATTCGTGCCACACGCAACCTCACAGGAAAAAGGCAAGGAAAGAAGTGTGGAATAGGGGGGGAGTGCGTGCAATAGGGATTGCGGAAGGAGAATAAGAAGAACTCAGGAAAATACAGTGAGTCAGGAGCAGAGGAGAAGGAGAGTAACCTTGTCCTCGACTTCCAATGAGCGAGAAGTAGGAGACTGAGTCTCAAAGCATCGTGTTCCAGCTCGGGGGTGGCTAGTGGTAAATCTGATTGGAATCACTGAGCCTATGGTTGGGTGGAAACGAGCACCCCTCTCAACAGTCGCGTCACACCTGGTGTTTTTCTGATAAGTGTTTATACCTTGTGTCTTGAATTGAATATAATGGACACATGCTCATGTTTGTACACTCATAAATGATTTATGTATATCAGCATTTGCCTGGTGTTTTAACCATAAATAATGGATGCATGCTCATACATATATGACCATAATCGGTTTATGTAGAGAATGGATAAGTTCAGATTATGAGTCGTTCCCTTGAGATTTGTCTCATGTATTTGATTCACGCTATGCCCTGGTTTGATTTCCCGAAGGCACCTCCTCCCGAGAAGTTCCCTCACCTTCCAAAGCCGAAGTGAGTTCCTTTAAAGGACTATCGTTTTAGAAACCATATGAGCTTACCTCACCCCTGTCACCGAGTTCATAGCTCGGTAATCTAAGAAGGCCTTTTAGTCAAGTCACCCAGCCTGGGGATATTTACCCAAGAACCCATTGAATGGTTTTGTAGTCTAAGTTTGGAAGCCTTGTACCCGAGAGAATGGTTCCCTCAGGCTTCGGCGTTTCAGAGTTTAGGCTCCCGGGAACTCAAGTGTGAGACCTCCTGTCTTTTCATATCGTGAAATCTCAATCTGCAAAACCAAAAAATGAGCTGAGTAGAGTGGATAGGCTTCGAATTTTTGGTTCCTGGGAACTCAAGTGCGAGACCTCCTGTCTTCCCATATCATGAAATCTCGATTTGTGAAACCCTGAAATGAGCTGAGCAGAGTGGAGAGGCTTCAAAGTTTTGGCTCCTGGGAACTCAAGTGTGAGACCTCTTGTCTTTGCATATCGCGAAATCCCAATTTACAAAACCCCGAAATGAGTTGAGCATAGTGGATAGGATTTGGAGTTTCGGCTCCTGGAAACTCAAGTGAAAGACCTCCTGTCTTCACATATCGCAAAATCCCGATTTGTGAAACCCTGAAATGAGCTGAGCAGAGTGGATAGGCTTCGGAGTTTTGGCTCCTGGGAACTCAAGTGTGAGACCTCCTTTCTTCGCATATCGTGAAATCCCGATTTGTGAAACTCCGAAATGAGTTGAGCAGAATGAATAGGCTTTGGAGTTTAAGCTCCTGGGAACTCAAGTGCGAGACCTCCTGTCTTCACATATCATGAAATCCCAATTTGTGAAACCTTGAAATGAGCTGAGCAGAGTGGATAGGCTTCGGAGTTTCAGCTCCTGGGAACTCAAGTGTGAGACCTCTTATCTTCACATATCGCAAAACCCCGACTTGTGAAACCCCGAAATAATCTTTGTAGATATATGGGTTTCGGTGTTTCGGCACCTGTGGAACCGAAGGGTATGAATCCCTCATCTTCTAGTATGAGAAACTCCAAAAGGTAGAGTGTTGGGATATAATCCGATCCATTGATCAATTCAATGATCAGTTAGACCCTTCTTTTTGGGTTTTCGACACTTTGAAAGATAGAGAACAAGGGAACGCTTTCATCGTGATTCCCTGAATCATGAAAGCCGAAAGCACCTTTCAAGTAATACCAGTGGTCATAGCCAATGATCACATGGGGAAGGATAAAGGAAGGTAGGGTCTGCACCAGGCCCCATAGAAACTCGAAGATTTTGTTCCCTGATAAAGAAGGAAGAAAAGAAAAGAGAAAAAGGGGCAAAAAATCTTGGTTACCATAGTGGGTGTGTGACAAAAAATATCTCCATATTTGATGGCCACTGTTAGAAGTCTAAAGGTAGACAATGAGAGGCTCGTGAGAGCTCAGGCCCAACAAGTATATTTGAATGCAGTGTTACTATACAACTTGTCAGATATCGAAAACATATGTAGCTAGGCACAAGTAATTCATAGTTACAACAATCGAAGAGGTTGAAAACCACCTAAGATGCTTATAAGCATGAATTGGCTCACAACGATGAGGGACAAAGTTCTTCCAGGAAGAAGCATCAAGATTCCAAGAAAGGTATATGCAGTGGAAGCATCTCCACAGAGTCATCTAACAGGAAGACTACTTCGGTAGAGTTTTCCAGTAGTGGCACATATTCAAGTGTCTGTATGAAGAAAAAGAATAAGAATTCTTAGAGTTATCTAATTGAAGAAATCAATAAGTCTAAGTTGCATACATTTTATGGAGAAATTAAGAAGGGAGAATAAGTAGACGCATCATTGTTAGGTTTGAAAAAGTACTTTCAGGTACACAACTGCTCCGAAAATACCAAGGCAAGGATTTCCATTTTTAACCTGAATGGAGGAGCCTCTATTTTGTGGGAAGACCTCAAGGAAATCAAGGGACTGAAGGAAAGCGAATTGACTTGCAAACAATTTGAGAAAAAATTCAGGAAGGCTTATCTCTCGGAGAAGTATTATGATGACAAAATTAAGGAATTCCATGATCATACGTTGGGACAAATTACCATGGACACACATGCCAAATGGTTTATGGAGTTATTGAGGTGTGTCCCTTACCTCAATGATGAGAAAGAAAGGGTGAAACATTTTCTTATTGGATTTCCACAGTCCTACCAAGACATGATTGAGTTTGATCAATCCAAGATGTTGGAAAACACTAGTCAAAAGTATAAGTGTTGTTATGACTAGTCTAAGCATAAGCAAGAGCCTTCAAAGGACTGGAAGAGGAGGGATAAGAATGGATTCCAAAAGAAGGGATTCAAGTCCTTTTCATACAATAATTCAAGGAAGGGTGCACAGTTGGGTCAACCAAGAAGAATTGTGCATCAACAAAAATTTCCATCTCAAAGTGGAAATAATCCAACATAGCAAGCAAGAGAAAAAGTAGAGGATCCCAAGAAAGGACCTTTGCAATGTTGGGGATGTGGAGAGTCACACTTGTTTATGCATTTCCCCCACATACATCATGAAAACATGAAGGTATATAATGTGTAGGAGGAATCTACAATCAACGATGTAGATAGAAGAATGCCAAGGATACATATGGCTGTCGAAAATCGACAAGTAGACCACCAAGCCTATGTGGTGGAATTGGAAGGTATTATTACTAAGAAACCTATGTCTATTTCATTGTATTTTACCTCGAGTTTTTGAGGCATGTTCATTACATAGAAAGAAACATGCAAGAGCATGGTCGGTTTAGTTAGCCACTAGAAAAAAGAGAAAAGTGGTTGAGGTAGTAGAAGCTTGTCCATTTGTGATGAGTGGATTGCAGACACGGACAACCTTGAATATCCTACCTCTAGGATCATATGACATATTGTTGGGTATGGATTGGCTAGCTTACCACAGGGAAAATATATTTTTTTATGAGAATATTTTGGAATTTGAAGACAATGAGGGCAATGAAAGAATTCTGCAAGGCATTCAAAAGCTAGTTTCGGTGAGGCAAATATCAACATTACAACTCAAAAAGTTCAACAGAAAAGGGTTCCTATACAACTTCTTAACTCATATGAAATCAAGGAGATGAAACATGAATATCACCTCGTGTTGTGAGAATTTAAGGATGTGTTTCCAGAGGAGGTTCTAGGACTACCTCTGAAAAGAGATCTCGATTTTTCAATAGATCTTGTGCCTGGAGTAGTATCGACTTCAAAAGTTCCTAATAGAATGAGTATGCTATATTTGATGGAGCTGAAGGTACAATTGAAAGAGATGTTGGATAAAGGCTACATTAGTCCAATTGTATCTCCATGGGGAGCACCAAACCTGTTTATGAAGAAGATGGATGGTACTTTGAGACTTTGTATTGACTATAGATAGTTGAACAATATTACCATCAAGAAAAAATATCGTTTTCCTGCGATAAATGTTCTCTTTGATCAACTCAAAGGAGCTATAGTTTTCTCAAAAAATGATTTGAGGTTGGGATATCACCAAGTTATAATCAAGGATGAGGACATCCACAAGAAAACCTTTATAACAAGGTACATGCACTATGAGTTTGTAATGGTGCCATTTGGGCTTACAAATGCACCAACCAAATTCATGTGTTTGATGACTAGTGTGCTCAACAAGTATTTGGACAAGTTTGTATTAGTATTTGTGGATGACAATTTGGTGTATTCCAGGACCAGAGAAGAACATGAAGAGAATCTTAGGATGGTTCTATAGGTGCTGAGGGAGAAGAAATTGTACACTAAGTTCAACAAGTGTGGTTTCTTCCAAAAATAATTCAATTACTTAGGACACATAATCTCAGTAGAAGGAATGGTAGTGGATCTCGAAAATATTAAGGAAATCATGGATTGGCCTGCCCCTAGGAATGTTATGGAGGTAATATCCTTCATGGGATTGGCTAGATATTACAAAAGTTTCATAAAAGGATTTTCCAAGATTGGTAATCCTATTACTTCATTAAAAATAAAATGGAAGAGATTTATATGGTCACTAGTCTAGTGTGAAGGTAACTTCCAACAACTAAAGAATCTCTTGACTAATTCCCCTATTTTAAATATTGTAGACCCTGAAAAATATTTATTGGTTTTCACTAATGCTTGCAAAGAGGAAATTGACATAGTTCTCATGCAATAAGGGAAATTGATTTGTTATGAATAACAAAAACATAATGAGCATGAGCAGAAGTATGTTACCCATGATCTATAGCTTGCATCAATCATGCATTCATTGAAGACGTGGAGATACTACTTTATCGAGATAAGTTTTTTCCTAATGATAGAATATTGTAGTCTAAAGTACCTATTCAACCAATCAGGGTTGAATGCCAAACAGGCCATATGGATGGTGTTTATCAATGAATTTATTTCAAAATAAAACACATAAAAGGAAAGGAAAATAGAGTGGCAGACGCACTCAGTCAAAGTCTACAGAAAATACATTTAGGAACAAAATGTGTAAGGGATTATGAAATCAAGCAAAGGATCAAAACCCTCTTGCAGGAATATGAGTTCTTCAATAAAGTCTTAAAAGTATTACAACAAGAACCCAGAGAAAAGATATACAAAGGATATCAATTTGAGGCTAATAATTTGTTGTTGTATAATGACAGGTTGTATGTGCCTAATTCAATAGATTTAAGGCATTTTCTTATGGATGAGTTCCATAGGAAACCTTATGTGTGTTAGCTTGGTTACGAGAAGATGGTAACAACAATAAGGTAGTTGTATTATTGGTTAGGAATGATGCAGTAAATTTCTCAGTACATCTCTAAATGCCTAGAGTTTCAAAAAGTGAAAGTGGAGCACACACATCCTACTGGGTTGTTGTAGCTTTCGCAAATTCCAAAGTGGAAATGGGAAACAATTTCCATGGATTTAATTACAAGTCTACCAAAGATAATCAAGAAACATGATTAACTCATGGTTGTAGTGGATAAGTTGAGCAAGGTAGCTCACTTCATCCTTATTAAATCTACTTTCAAAGTTATAGACGTTGCTAATGTTTTTATGAATGATATTTTCACTTTTCATGGTTTTCCCAAGACCATAATCTCAGATAAATATGCATAGTTCACCTCAAGTTTTTGGAAAATATTGTTTGCAGGGTTGGTAATGCAATTGGCATTTAGCACAACATACCATCCTCAACATATGGTCATACCAAAAGAGCGAACAAATTACTAGAGGACATGTTGAGGATGAATGCTATGCATCATCCCAAGCAATGGGAAGAGTATCTACCTCTAGTAGATTTCACATACAACAATGGATACAAAGAATCATTAAAAATGAGCTCGTTTGAGGTTCTATATTGCAGGAAGTGCATAGTTCCAATAAGTTGGGACAATCTAGTGGAAAAGATCACACTTGGACAAGAATTGTTGAAGGAAATGGAACATGACATGGTTAATATAAGGAAGAATCTGAAAGTCACCCAAGACATACAAAATATCTATGCAGAGAATAAGAGAACTCACTGAGAATTCAAAGTGGGAGATCATGTGTATCTCTAAGTGAAACCCAAGAGAAGTTCCCTGAGAATGGGGATGTTTTCTAAGTTAGCACCCCGCTACTATGGACCTTTTGAAGTCCTAGAGAGAGTGGGGCCTATAACATATAGACTTGCATTGCCACCTACTATTAAAGCTCATAATGTGCTCCATGTGTCTTTGTTAAAGAAATATGTACATGATTCTAATAATGTTATTGATTGAACTATGATACAGGTGGAACCAGAGGGAGAATTCCATCATGAACCTCAATGCATCTTGGAAAGGAGAGAAAAAATGCTCCAGAACTGAGCCATTTTGCAGGTCAAGATGCAAGGGAAACATGTTTTAGCAGATGAGGCTACATGGGAATTGGAAGAATTCATGAGATTGACATACCCATTTTTACTCTCTATATAATTGTATATACATGGTTTTTTAAACACCAAGGATAGTTTTAATTTAGGGGGGGGGGGAATGTAACACATTCCCCCCCCCGTAACTTTAATTATTATTAATAATTCATATGATTATGTTTATGAATCTTGTAATCATGTTTTGATTAATGAAATACACCAAACAACTGATTGAGAAGGAACAACCTTGAAAGTACTGGCCATGATCCACTTGTGGGAATTGATTGAGTGTTTAGGTAAGGTGGAGCTAAGATGTTTTTATGAAGAAAATAGGAATATTGTTTAACAAGCCAACTTATGCTTGCAAATAATAAACGTACACATGGAAGAATACCAAATCAACATGAAACCATGTGACCAATTATGGAGATCAAATCAGTGGTTGAGGTAGTTAATAATTGTCGACCGTTTGGTATTTGAAGAAGGAAAGGGTTAGCTGAAGTAACTTGATGCGGAGGACACCAAAAAATTGACCCTTCATGATCCGACTGCAGGAAACAGGTGGTGTCCACAGGAAGTCATGGAAATTGTAAGAGCATCGAAGGAGGAAGAAACCAATGTTGGAAAGACACCACCGGACTAGAGGAGACCACCAATAGAGAGAGGGGTGTAGGATGGATACTAGAGAATGCACATAGGAAAAGAAGATAAGCATGCATGAGAACGAGCAATTAGTCACCAAGAGTGGCATCAAAATAATAGAGCATGTAGTTCAAAGAGAAGAGACCACTCTAAGGAAGAGTGAGTGAGTGATGAGCTCACAAGTTGAGAGTGTAGTGGGTAGAGGTGTTCATTGGAACAGATCAAAGAGAAGAGAATGGAGAGATTTTCTTGAAGAAAATAGGAAGCTTGTCCAATTTTATGATGATCACCCTGAAACAGAGAAGACCTGGATCCAGACCAAAGAAATAAAGGGATGCAACATGGTACTTACTAGAAGGAAATTGACATTGGTTAGGGGAGGTCATCAAGGGAATATATAGCAGAGAAGGGACTCCCTTGTGAAAAGGAAATCTAGTTGATAAACTAACTGATAAACATGTAGAGACCTTGAGCTCAATAGGAAGGAGGCAACTTCTGTTGTTGTCAGAGGAGGAAGGAGAGTAACCTTCCTAGATCATCTTAATCTTGGAAACCAACTTAATCATTCCCCTTGTGGTATCATGGTGTGGCATGAGGGTGTCATACTATAGGAAGGCACTCTACAGTATGACTTAAGGTTGGGAGGAAAGGCGTCCTCTCTTAGTCAGTTGGTGTTGGCTATTTCCTTGATCAGATAAGTGTATAACTTGGTTTGTTTAATTGTGTATGAATTATCTGTACATGTATTTGTACGATTTAATGGGAAATGTAAATGCTTTTAATGAATGAAATAAGTCCTTAAATAAATGGGATATACTTCACATGGTTCTTATGTAATATGTTAAATTGTGAAAATAGACCAATATGAGTAGCCTGTATCCCTAAGAGCCTTGAAACTTGAGAGGAAATCTTGCAATATATGGACAAAAACTTCCTTTGTCTGGTGGTGTGAGTGTTTTGATTTCAGGAAGGTCCCTATGAGGAATACAGGACCTTGAGTCTTGAGGAAATCTCGACCTTTATGTGGAAATATTGCAAGATATGAAAAAATATTATCTCAAATGAATTTGATAGGACTTTTATGGTCTTAGAGGGATTTTCTGACTCTTGAAGACTTGTTGAAGCTTGCGAAACCTTGAAAATTGGTTAGGTCCCAAACTCAGAGCGTTATCCAGTGGAAAAAACCTAGTGTTAATTCAGGAGATTTCATAGTCGTTGATTTAGTAGGGTGAGTGGATCGCATCCCTTCATTTAGAAGGCATGGTTGTTGTGAATGATGAATTACATGACTCATGTGAAGTTTGATGAGAACAAAAAAATCCTATAGACAGAGCTAGGACTGTCGATTCATTGGGAGTGACATTTATGGAATATGTATTGTTGATGCTAGAAGCATAATTGTCAGGAAAAAAAAGAGTTATGAAGTTGGGTGATCGGTTTCAAGAATCTCCACCGACGAGGAAGGTTTTGAAAGGAAACGAGGGTCGTTAATAGTCATGTAGTCGAGAGTGTTCTCCGTCATAGATTGTTGAAGTTTCCTCTTAAGTAAGAAAAAGGGGATGATGACATAATGTTGACATGGTATGCCAACATGGCATCCAACATGTTTCTCTAGGGGTGACATGTGTCACTAGTGGAATGGTCAATGGACTCTAGTGTTACCAAAGGAGGCTGGAGGCCTTACAACTTTGATTACAATCTAGACCATTAGATATGGATGTGGTGATATCCTAGACATTCATTGAAATATGGTAAGTAGAGGCTTGGTTAAGACATGGAGAATGAGTTGATGAAAAAAAATGATTCATGGTTAAAATACATCCATTGGATGGTAGAAGGATGAGATGAAATATCAGTCATGAATTCATGTATTTCCCATATGTTTGTTGTAGAAGAGGTTAGGAGCATGGACATTAATTTTTGTGCAAGATTTAGGCGATGACGATATTTGAACCGTTTCTTTTTGGGTTCCGAGAACCATTAGATATAAGGTTAAACCCACTAACAACATTGTTTCCGAAACACTCGGTGTTGGGGGTGTCGATGCTCCATGGGGGTAGAATCCATGATGACAATGAAAGCATGCCCAAATGATTGGGGTTGTTGATTTGGAAAGCCCATTGGGCTAGGAGGCAGAAGACATGTTGAAACCACATCGAATGGAATGAGAAGTAGGAATCCATGTGGATGCCACATGGTAGTGAGGTGGATTTTCAAGTGAGAACCTAAAACTTTGGAAAAATGTAACTTTAGATCCCGATCTCATATTTTGGAATGGTCATAGTCGTTGTAAATATCTCAAAGACTAGAATCCATCTATGGTCCTTAGGATAAGGTTAAATATTAGTTGAGAAAGATAAATCTTAACATCCCATCATCCTAAGAGAGGGTTAGGGGGTCGGTTGTGTAACAATGTGATTTTATTTTTTCCACATGGTCATAGTCATTGGAAAGCTCTTAGTGGTTGGAATCCTTCTATGGTACTTAGGATCAAGTCAAATATAAGTTGAGAAAGTTAAATATTAACATCCTACCAAACCGAATAGAGGGTTAGGGAGTCTAGTGCGTAACAATGTTCTTTTATTGTTTCCACACCCTTGTGTGGTAAAATCCCATTCTATAAAAAAATATTACTTTAAAACTAATACATTTATGTTGTTGTGTCCAATTACGCTCACTAAAGATTAGTATTTAGTTATTTGATTTGATCATTCCATTTCATTTAAAAATAAGAATTTAGCACTTTCCACTTGAATTTACACACTCATTGCAAGTTTAGAATCATAGGGGATCCTTTATCACCCCAGCATTCTAGATACCAGCAAGGCCTCCCACTAGTGTTCAGACGTATCATTGGTCTTACTAATTCATTAGTTTAGCCTTCCCATATGCATTCACCTTTGAATGTGGAAATTCTTTGCTCAACCTTGCTTGAATCAACTTTTGTAGGTGTCGCTGCTCTAATCAATCCATCCAACAACCCTTCCTTAATAGGAACTAGCCCCCAATTCTTAGGAATTATGGAATGTATTCCACATCGAAACCAACAAAACCAACCCACCACAAATGCACCCAATTTTCCATATATGGTGTCATTAAATATCCCATATTTTACAAAAGCTACCAATGACCCCATTTTTCATGTCACATCTTGGTGCCCAATGCCAACCAAAATCCATTTAGGCATTCCAAAGTATGAAGGGAAACTAGGTGAAGATATAGGAAACCATATTACAACTTACTACATGTGGTGCTCTTCCAACAAAATCATGGATGATTTGGTTTTGATACTCATATTCTAGTGATCCTTAACCAAACTATCAAACAAATGGTATATCAATGAAAAAGATGGGTCACATGCCATTTTTGCTTCTTTAGCAAATGCATTCCTCACTTTTTTTCAATTACTAGTTTGTCATGATATAGGCCTAGAAATAATCACATATTTATAATAGAAAACTTCTATGCACATCACAAATCATATCCATGAGTTGCCAATATAGCTCATCCTATGAAAAAATGAAGTCATGAAAAAACTCCTTATGGACTAGTTCTTGAAATCCCTCTTGCCAATAATTTCAAAAGATGTGGTCACCACTATGCTCTAGAAAGAGGATGAATCTATCCTCAACAAATAATACTTTGACTTGATATCTACTCAATCATGGTAGTTATACACATTCCTCTTGGATTCCCCTCTTCCTCAATTATTTGAACCACCTAAACCAGAAACATCCTGGTATGCAAATGGATTGATTGGGTAAATCATCCATTTTAACCCACCTAGCAGTACTAGTTAGTATGGAAACCATTATGGGGACACCCTCTCATATCCTCCTATTGTTGGAACACTATACACATCTAAAAACATCCCCCCAAACCTCCCTCTTCAAATTCTAGGAGGGAACAACCTTGTAAGGCCAATGACTTCCATGCCCCCTCAAGGCATGAATGTTGCCCCCCATTTACATGGGTCTGCTTGAAACAATCATAATTGTAGTAGTGTGGTCTCCAAATCATACCGCCAGTATGGGAATCCACCATTGAGTAACCCATATTACCATTTCCTATTCCCCCACAAGCCAGCGATGTGCCCCCACAAGCTCAACAACACGTTGGTGTTAACTTTGTCAAACCTTCACCAACAAAATGACTTCAATATTTTGAACAACTAAACTTGGTCAATCCCTCTACTCAAAAAAATACTGGAAACAAGAAAGGAAAGAACAAGAAAAAAAGGGAACTAGGGTCACGAGGAAACCCCTAGAGCCAAAACACCAACATTGGGGGCAATGTGAATGCCAAAAAGGCAGAACCAGAACACTGGTAACAACAACCAACTGAAACAAGGGAAGAAAAAAAACATCTGTACCAACTTCCCCTACAACTTATGCAATGAGTATTGTCACTATACTCATCATTTCCCCTAAATTGTGGATTTCAAGAGGATGAAGGAATCTATGTCCAACCAAGGTCCCTCTACCTCTTACGTTGTTTCTCTCCCTGGAAGAATTATTCTCAATCTCTACAAACAATATTTTTACACAACCCCTCCCTTCTACAAGGAGTTGTCTCTACCCAATAGGAAATTGGGTCTTTCGCCTAGCTTGCAAGACAATTCCCAAACATAGGTCAAGATCAACTAAGAGATTCTTCTTTCCAAAGCATCCTTGTGAATTTGGAAGATATCTATTTGCAATTTTGTAACTGCAAATATGATATTCCTCTTGACTTACCTGTGAACACATCATATGCCACCCAATCACCTATTAGAAAACCCTTGACGATCCCACATCCTAGTGATGAACCCACTCCTAAAGTACCAAAAGTTCCTCTAAGGAACACTTCTCACAACCCTCACGAATGTGATGATCATAGATACAAAATCATGGATGACTTGGCTTAGTCCACTATATCCATGTTCACACTAGAGATATTACAAGATTATCGCTCTCAAAGGAATTATTTGTTGTTAGCATCAGGCTCAATCAACCCTTCTGACTCACACCTCATCACATTCAATTTGGATAAATAAAAACCAAGGCTCCCCTCCTTGGTCACATTCCATATCCTAGTCATAGTCATGAACATCACTCTCCATAGATGCATTATATATGAGGAAACACCTACTTACATTATGTCTAAGTACATCTAGTGGAATTTAAGATCCCTTGAGCTAACCCCTTCCTCTATCACCCTTGAGGCATATGATGGATTCCCATCTCAACCCAAGGGCCTTTTTCAAAACATATCTAAAGAGATAGTGGGAAAAATAGTATTGATTGATATCAAGGTCATAGATGCCACCTTGGACTACTACATCGTTCTAGGATGTAGTTACATGTATGTGATGAAGGCCATCACTTCATTAGGGTTGCACACTATGGTTTTCCCTCACAATGGAGAGGTCATCACAATAGACCAATTAATATACTATGAACGAAACCCAACCAAAAACCTCAATAATATCCTTTCCCTCATTGGAGCACATCATGAATTTCCATCCTTCATGGAAATAGGTTTCAGGATATTCAAAGACTCCTCACTCCTTCATGTTAATCAAGGTGAACCACCTTTAGTTTCACCCCTATATTTTTCAAATTTGTATTGAGCATTCTGAAAAATGAGTTTATATAAATACTTCCCCAAGCTCCCTGAAAATCTAAGTCCATAACAGGTGAGAAAAATCTACAGTTGTTGATTGTTCTTCTTTTGTTCCTTCAACCTGCACAACAAAAGAGATGATTAGAGAAGAATTAAATCTTGTCATTATGGTTCAACCTATGTTGTCATTATGAATTATCATGGTGATTCCCTCTGCGATCAAAATAGAATCTTTTGTTCTAATTTTGAAACATAAGTTAAGTTCCCTCCCATATCTCCTTTGAAGGGAGCATTACGGTTACGATAGGAAACTCCCCAATGTAGATCATAACTTATTTCAACTTAATAACAGGGAGTCATGGTGAGGAGGGAAATGCTAGAAGTTTGAGTGATTCTAAAGGGATGAATTTGCATGAGGGTTATGAGGGATGAGGAGTAAATTTTTGGGTCCACCCTTGGAAGGGTAATTTAAAAACAACTTTTATCATGAGGTGAAGCAACATTGGATCAAGAGGATTAGTTTTTGATATCATTATGAATATAATTATTTTCCTGGTCGATTCAAATAAGCTTTAATATGAATCTATTTGTAACCAAGAGCTCAAATGAAGAACAATTGAATCTGCTTGTTGAAATGATTGCAAAAGTTCTTTTGGGTATACAATTATGTTGGGACAGTGATTAACCCATTGATTGTTATACCATGGATAATTGTTTTAAAAGATTTAACATTTTTTCTTACCAACAATCGAAGTGAAAATTCTATGAAACATGATCAATGTTACTCTAGAAAGATAGTATAGGGTTAATATTGCAAGTAACGAGGATGAACATTGTTCATAATGAAAAGAAATTTGAATTGTCAATTGAAAGAAAAAACACATCTTCTCATAATTGACTTCATATGTATAGCTCAATAATATGAGTGAGTATTGAAAGTCAAACTAACAACAGTTTTTTAACAAGAGCATATTATACTTGAGACTGTCATTCTCTAAAGATTTTATTTAGAACTTTCAAAGGAGATTATAATTTGACTAGAAACAATACCTCCTCTAGTATATTATACAGATTCAGTTACAAACAAATTATTCTGAGTGACAAAGAATCTCAATGAGTGAGACAATTGATTGTTTCCTTCCATATCATATATTTATCCTTTCAAAGGACAGGATGGAGGAAAATGTTAGTCTTGTGTCTTGTTCATTTCATTCATTGGGTGGAAAATTTAGGTAACGCATAACAAGCCTCTCATTAAAAGTTTAAATTGTATGAAAGCTAGTTGATTATTATATTATCGTAATATATACAAAGGAGAACAATAACAGGCTGCATGTTATCATGTAGAATGAAAGAGAGTCATATTTCACAACTGAATTTATTTTAAACTCATCAACTACATGGAATAAAGAAAACTAGCCTAATCTATCCTACTCCTATCCCATGCTAGCCATGCAAATAATCAAATAAACGTGTAATTCCAATGCAACCATCCACGAAGCCTCAAATGTGCAATTGTATGTTTATTAACAATTAGCAGTAGAAAGTGGATTGTTACTATATAGAATATAAAAACAATACATCATTGAGAGATTTTTCAAAGATATTACAATCATATTGTATGGGAACATAGGGTAAGAAAGAATCCTCTAACAAAAAGTCCATTTTTTTCAAGATGTATACTGAGAATTGTACCTGAAGTTTCCCCAAAGAGTGTTAAATGATATAATGTGAAATGAAATGTTGTTATTATTCCTAGGAAACAAATTAAAACAATAGGGTATTGAAATCTCCATAGAACTAGGATGGATGACCTTCTCACGATGATGAGGTATCTTATGCATACAATTCAATTTACTCACAAAACAGGTATTCTACTCTCCCTCGGGGATATATTCTAGTGTGGTGCGAAATTTGTCATAAAAATCTCTAGGGTAATCGTCAGCAGTGTGGATCTCAAACACGTTATCTCTTTTGAAAGATAATTTAGTGTGGACCTCGAATGTTTTCAAAGAAAAAGATTTGTCCTCCTCGTGGGAAGGAGTCACAATTTTTATTTCATTCCACAAGAAAGATGGACGGTGTAAAATGTTAGCCCGTTCAAGGGAACAAAATCTATTTTCTTCACCCGCATATATGTCACATATCATACCACTAGATTTCAGACCTGCAAAGACTATGAGAATAGAATCGGAAGCTACTCTAAGTAGAGATGTATCATCATAAGAGTTATTACGGGTGAACAAATAATTTAAGAACATAGGAGTATTGAGAATGTTCCTTGGGGTAGATCCATATCGAAACATAGGATCTTTGAATGGTGGGATATAAATGAATGAAAATGGATTGAATCTTGAAACATTGATATCCGGATAGTGAAAAAATTGATTGCTAGGATCTTCCTCGTGGACCATTTTTTCCTACTTAGGGTGAGGAAAATGTTGTGTCCCATAAGGTGCAATGTATTGAATGCTCATTCCTTCCTTCCAAGTTACCTGGTTTTCAATGTTGTTTTGCTTCACAAGAAGGTGTAAGGTATCATCGAGGGCATACTCATAGTTGAAATATAGGGGCGACTAGTAACAAACACTAGTTTGTGAGAATCAAGTGTACAATTCAAAAAACTAAGAGAGACCTTCCTATTCAATGTTAATTAGGGTGACTATAGTTAGAGCATCACAAGGGTTATACATGAAAACAATTAACTTCACCGTACCTTTCGTTGAAAAAGATATGCTCCGGAGCTCCAAATTTTTTTCCTTAATAGTATGAGAATCATCCCTTTCTTGGTCTCTTGTGATGTGTGCAGGAGAAACACCGTCCTCCACATATCAAGGATTAGACAACAAGGAGAATCAAGGATGATCCTAGGTGGATAAGGATTAGGGAAAATCGTGATGTCATGAGAGATGTTGGGAATTTCTTCGATGAAATATTGGGAAAAATATTTTGTATAACCAATAAAAGTATCTGAGTCAAAATCTATTTGTTCTATTACTGAAGGTGGTAAAGAGTCTATAAAATCATAGAAGTTTCCTTTAGGTTCTTTCATAATTTCCTTTTCCTCTTCTTGCAATGTCAAATATGGATCAGAATAATGAGAGCCTAACATAACCATCAATGTGATCCAAAGTGTCTCATTATTTAATGCACTTACTTCTCCCATGCCATTTATACTTCTCCCATGCCATTTATAGGGGAATTTAAATAGTATTTATATTCACTATGATCTTCTTCTTCAGTATCGAGGAGGGATGGAGGGGTGAGAAAATGCATAAAAATCCTTCAATATGACCGAGATCATGGGTATCCCTACCATCAATAAGAATGTTAGTGTTAAGATATGATTAATGTCTTACCTCTATTAATTGATATTTCTTATTAGAAAGGGCGATTAAATGTAGGGGAAAATCACTTAGAGGAGGCATATCTTCTAGATGAAACATGTATACAATGCATTTATATCTTAAGGAGAAATCATTCAAGGATCCATCTCATTTCTTCCTTAGCTTGAGTATCTCATCACATATCTCTTCGTAATTATAATTCTCAAAGGCATCCAAAAAAACCTCTGTGAATTGTTCCCATATATGGATGGAAGGGACTTGGTAAAGTCTTTCACCAATGTTTTACTCGGCCCTCAAAAGTAAGGGTAAACAATCTACAAATGAAACCCTCATGACAAATATTGTGATAGTAACAATTAAAACAAAAATGAACAAAACTGACAAGATACCTATCAACATTTTAGGAGTGTTAGGAGGTACATGACTAGAAATTCATCTTCATAAATGGATCTAGCAAGGATACATGGATAATAATTAAAAAAAAATTAACACAACAGACTCTACGATCTCAACTTGTCTTCTAGCCCTCCTTCTAGCGCCATCTTGTTGACGCAAAAGAAAATATAGATGTTGACACAAGGGAGATTTTCCCAATAGAAAGTCTCAATTAGACCCACTCTCATTTGAATAGAAACTTACACTGTTATATGGGCTCGACTGCGGCTACCTAAATGAATTACTCTTAGAAGATATACTTTTCCATCTTAGCTAGGAAAAATCCTAAATGTAGAACTATTCTAATATGATACTGTAATCCTATAGTAATGAGAAACTACAATCCTATTCTAACTACAATCCTATTCTAAAGTAGCAGAGTCAATTACAAGTGTATAATTTAATGTGTAAGACAAAAATAGTTCTTATTTTACAAAATCAAATCATATTGCATATAGTTGACCATAAGAATGTCTCTATAATTGAATGCACAATCCATTTATTTTTATTATCTACAAATGACAATTGAAAACAATGACAAATTGAAAACACATCACCAACAATGCACCATTGAATAAATGAATCATGAAATTTCTTGCTATTATTCTCCCTCAAAGAAATACTTTGTTTTCAGGAATACAACAAGAAGCAAAGATCTTTCCTATCCTCCTTTCATTTTGATAAAGAGTTATAAAAAATCCCAATTTTGTCTCTCATGTTACATTGGACTTGTTTTATACTTGAAGGTGGACTCTTGACCTTTCTAACTACATAATTTTTTTGGTTACTAATGCTACAACTTCCCTACTCTTCCCATTCCCATTACATTTCTGATTTCCCAAAACATAGAAAACTTAACATCTCTCCATTTATTAAGCATTAAATGACTAAGTCAACAACGAAAGTAAACCAATTTGAAATCCAAGAAAACAAACATCAAAGAATAATCAACCAAAAGAGGAATAATCAACCTAATCAATTTCATATTGAGGTTCTAGTATCATTTATACAACCCTATTATCATAATTATTGACCAATTTACAATTGTTTGACAAGTACAAAAACCTTGACAACGTTTTTGGCCTCAAGTACTGTATGTTAATTAGCCTATAGGCCTGCACAATGAAGGGCTATTAGCTCATTTGCAATATGTTGGTTTTCCAATATATTGGTGTTGGTGTAGGGGCAGGCCTCCCTCCTCAAGAGGCCTGCATGATTCTCGGTTACATATATAGTTCAATGTACTCATCAACACCTGACCCGATGATGTGGATCATCCAAGGCACATTAGCATACGCCTGACCCGGAGATGTGGATCATCCAAAGCACATTAGCATGGCGTATTCCTTCTGTTTGTTTGAACCGGGGTTTGGAATTGAACTTATCCTCAGGAGGAACTCTAAGAAACAAAAACTAAATACTCATTTAGATGCATTTCACAACCTGATTCTTCGATATAAAGGATTTACATATGCACAATTATAAGCAACAAGAACGCAGGAATTATTTCATTACTACTATAAAGTTAATTGACCAATAAAATACAATCATGTTGGATACTACTATATAGTCAGTCATAATCCAGGGTTATAATAAGATGGGAGGTTTAATTGGCCGAGTCCCCAACCATTCCTATGTCTAAAATTGAAGTAATTATTTATGTGCTTGAAGTGTCCACAATCGCAACCTAGCAATCAACTAATGTGCTCATCTAGAAACTCGAGTCCTTTAAATTATCTCAGAAAACGATATTGCACTGTGCAAAAATACATGTTGAAGGAGAGAGAGAGCCCTCGAAAATATTAAAGGATACTACTAAGTTGCTTGTCATTGATTAATCAGAGTTCAGGTAAAGAAGAAAATCCATAAAAACACATACTGATAACCAGTTGTATCTCCTCGATTTAATTTCCATCAGCCCTTCCCAAGATACGTGCAACAAGCAAACGGTAGTCAAACGGACGGTGGATCCTTCAATGGAGTAAAATTTCGAAGACAGGTTAAGGTTCGGTATCAACGCATCATTTTTCATGGTTTAGGTCTTGGTTCTCAACCAACCAGGGTAGAAGGTCAACATAATTTATATTACACCTACCTTTTATTTACGAAAATTTACAGAACACCAGTTATTTAAATATATGATAGAGGTATCAACTCAGCGCCATTTAATTTGACATATCATTCAACTCAGAGCTAACTGTTTCGAACACTAGCATTGTTAGAAAATAGAATAATTGTTGCTCTTGCTTTCACTATCAGGTTGATTCTCCAATTTCATCTAAATTATTCTATTTTCAACTTTACAACATGAAATGATAATGTAATTATGAAATATATAACATGAAAATCACACTTTTTAGGATTTGTTCTTGCTTGGTGGGTTCTGGGTTGCATGTTGTTTATTTCCTTAATTATTGACTACTTTGTTTTTTATTTCATCAAAATGTACTAAGTTGAAAAAAATTGAATTGAAAATACATTAATTGGCTTTAATGGCTTTAAAGAACTTATCACTTCCTTTGTTTACTTTATTGTATTTTTTTTTTTTTTAAGTTTGACAATATCACACCTCACATTTTTCACACAAATGTTACCATAATAACCAAATAACCTTTAAAGTTAACTCCATAATATAATTTATAATAAATGAATAATCTTTTACATAATTGTTACATCATGATAATCAATTTATGTAAGGGTGTAGCAAATAAAGAGTTATTAGATTTGGTTGGACAACAAACATAAATAGATAAGAGTATGAATAGCCATTGGAAGTGAATGCTCCCAATTTGAATATATATTATGAATAGCCATTGGAAATGAATGCTCCCAATTTCAATATGAATGTTTCCACAATCTTAATATTTCTGCATATACCTATAGAGATCCTAACAAAAAAACCAATAACCATTTCATTGCAATAATTATTCCATTCATACAAATTTCAATTCAAACTTGAAATACATATATTTATAATACATGATACATTGTAAAACTACAAATTTCAATTCAAACTTGAAGCACATATATTCACAATACATGATACATTGTAAAACTACAAATTTCAATTCAAACTTGAAGCACATATATTCAGAATACATGATACATTGTAAAACTACAAATTTCAATTTGAACTTGAAGCACATATATTCAGAATACATACATGATACATTGTAAAACTACAAATTTCAATTCGAACTTTAAGCACATATATTCACAATATGCGTAATATGTATAAAATATATGATATAATGTAAACCTACAAATTTCAAAAATTTCAATTCAAACTTGAAGAACATATATTCACAATATATGATACATTATAAAACTACAAATTTCAATTTAAACTTAAAGCAAATATATTCACAATACATGATACATTGTAAAATTACAAATTTCAATTCAAACTTGAAACACATATATTCACAATACATGATACATTGTACTACTACAAATTTCAATTCAAACTTGAAACACATATATTCACAATACATGATACATTGTAAAATTCAGCCGAGTACTTCAAAATCATGTGATTTCTGCATTTACAGTTACTTTGAATTTTGGCCCATAAAGCCCTTGAGAAACAACAACCATTGAGACTTTAGACATTCGTTCGTCCCTGTATTTTAGGGAGGGCTTGGGCCAGGAGAAAGAAAGTTAAAAAATAGTAGCGTTAACCTACAGCTATCCACGATTAACAAAAAGGATCTATATACAGGAATTCTCACTACCTACTGAAGCTAAACCTTGGGCCGACCTTACGAACGGAGGGATTAATAACTTCCAATGAAAACTTTATCATCTATATAGTCTGAAAACGGATTTTTTTGAAGCATTTAAAACGATAATAGCATGTCATTCTTCTGTGAGCTTCTCACACTGGGAGAGCTCAGCCTCTTGCACGGACAACAACTGTTTTCCCGTTGGATCTGATTTTATTGTGGTAAGAGCCGTATCCAATATCTTTTTTCTACTTTCAATATCTTCTATTTTTGTCAGGACATCAGATAATAGTCTAAGATCGACTGTGCCATTCAACGCAGATTTTCCAAACAGTTGTCCAATATATTTTGGCGCAAGAGGAACATCGATTGCAAAGTCATCATATTTCTCCGCGATCAGGAGAAACCCATCTCGAATATCAGCCTTTGACACAGTTTTCTGCGAGAACAAATGGTCGATAAGCTCTCCCACCATTTGGACATGCAGTTCCTTCTGCTCTAAAGCCATAGAAATTGCTTGGAACAAGAACTGTTCATGGTAGCCTGGGCTATCTAGATCTTGAACACACTGTCTTGCTTCGTTCAGGTCTCTCACATGGAAGTACTCTTTCAGCAATGACTGTGTCTTGCGTTCAAGATCATCGGCTGTTAATTTCTCGGCCTTGCGCTCTGTATGAGCAGAAGAGGAATCTTGGATTTGCTTCGGCTTCTCTTGTTTTTCTGAACTTGATGAACTTGATGATATCAACGAACTTGTGCCACCTGGAGGCAGGAAGGGCTTCTCTTCTTTTTCATTTGACAATAATAACGCACTTGTTTTGCTTGGAAACGAAGGCGGCTTTGAGAATATTCTGGAACTCCATTTTCCTTGAGGCAAAAGATTTGTTTTCGAAGCAGGAGGTGCCATTGACGTAGAGGGGGTTGCCTGAAGTGGAGGAGACCTATATGCTGAACGAGGATTCGAAACTGGAGGTAAAATGGATGTAGACAAAATTGGCTGAGTAGGATGAGGTTTAGATAAGGATCGCAGATTTTGGCCAGGCATGCTGTTGCTAAATGTTTTTCTTCTCCAAACATCATCACCGGGTCTCATCGTTTTGTTATCGGTTGGATCCAAGTAATTTTGCACTGGTTTTTGAGTGCCTTGCATAACAACTCTTGGGGCATCATGAGTTTGCCTTCTTGTTGTGCCAGGCCTTAAGCCCAGGTTTCTCTCGGCTTCTGTATGGATCTCGCTTATAGTCTTTGCCTTAACCTGAACACAAATATAGGTCAGTTCAATTTCTAGTTTACAGGAGAGTATCCGATTTATAATCTTCGAATACCAGCATGCTAATTATATAAAACTACTATGATGTTACATTCATTTTAACATATGATCTATGAAGTTTGTTTAGATTAATCAAAGCTCTCCAACACAAAAATTCAAAAACAAATTAAAGAAAGAGAAATTTATCCTCAATACTGCTCGATTAAGATGGATCTTTTTTTATATATAAACACTTAAAGAAAACAAATATATTTGAATTGGAATTGGGTTATGCAAATGTACCTCCTCTCTTCTCGGAATCCATTTGTTTGCCCTCAATTCGATAACATCTCTCACCATGAACCGTATCCTGGAGTCCAGTCGAGTATCGTTGCCAACATTTTTCAAACGAGTTATGTATGAATCAAAAGCCGATGTTCCCCTCTGTTTCGACTCACCGACCTCTTCCAGCCGCTTTCCAATTAATGAAAATAGTTGGCAAAGGGCCTCTACATTTTCAGCGATAGGAGTCGCTTTGATGTCTTCCCCGAATAATTCCTGCCATGTAATAACATATAAAAACTAGCAATCCAGTTACAAATATAAGTCGAGACAATCTAAATCAACGTGAAAAGATTTTTTACCCGAATGCAGACATTAACAATCGGTTTGGGTAGCATCTTTTGTTTGAATAACTCTGCAATGAATCTGATATTTCCAAGAGTTCGGCGTTTTAAGAGTTGCTCCTTCTCTAGGAGTTTAGGTCCAGACATATCTTTCAATTGCGCGCGCATGTTATCGGCGCCTTCAAATTCTGTCTGGGAAGTGTTTAGCAAAACCCTTTTGAAGCATATTGGTTTTCCATCGGGTTCCTCAGGTGGAAATTCGGGGAGTCCCGAACTCAGATGCACACACAACTCGGCATACATAAAGCAAAACGTTGGTTCCATCACTGCCTTATCAAAAACCAGTGAAATCACTCCCTGCAAATATTAAAAAAGCCATTAAGCGCGTGGTCATTGTAAACTACAGATCAATGGCGATGGAGAGAAGTTTGTTTGAGGCTTAGCCATGTTAAATGTAAATGCTCCCAGCAAAACCATAAAACTAGGGTTCAAAGTTCTGAACAAACAAAACAAAAGAAGTGACCTATAAAATATCTTGATAAAATCAGCCATACCTGCAAGATGTCCACAGTAGTAATTCCAGAGTTGAGCAACTGATCTTTCAACGAATCGAATTTCTCAGGAGTCAATTTGTTCAAGATTCTGTAAAAAACAATTGTAAATTTTTTATCAATAAATAATAGAAAACTTCTTGTCTTGCACATAAAAAAAATAAATACAAGTTCAAAGAGCAAGAGTTATACCCTTTAACTGTCTTGAGCACTTTATCCTTCTCCGACATATTCCCTCTCATCGCACTCCATGGAATTGCAGCCTTAGCTATAGCAGACGGCTACATTCCTCAAACAACAGTTAAATTTGTTAGAACAAAATATAGCAATTACATAGAATTATCACTAATCACAATGATTGTAACCTTAAAAGCTACGCACCCCTGAAACTGGACCAGCTTTAATTGGTTCTGAGTGCCTTGAAGCTGTGAGGTCTGGTTTTTCAGTAGGAGCTTGCGGAAGATAAGCTCTCTGACTACGCCATTCAGGAGGAGTACGCCATTGAGGAGGAGTACGAGGTCCAGAAATTTGGTTATGATTCTCATTCCTTGATGATCCCTAATTGGCATGAAGTTTCATTTGAGATTCTTCATATTGAATTAAAACTTAAAAAAAATAGTATAAACATGGAAATTATCTATTCATACGTTTGGATTCGAATATTGACCCGCATCCCTTCTGAGAAAGTCGGGCACTATTTTAATGAGGCTTGGAAAGGTAGCTCTTTGGACAGACTGCAACTCAAAAAAATAAAGATAGTTATAAATATAATTTGCAAGTCAAGGAATTGGAATCTTGATATTACAAAATAAATCTTCATTCTGAGTCATTGCAGTTGGGATATGTGGTCTCACCTCCCTTTCAAGTTGCAATAACTGATCACGAGAGTATCTGATAACTCCTGGCGTTGACTGCCAAAATATCAAGACGTTCAGACATTTAAAAAAAAACATTTCAATTGTGGTTTGGGGGAAAAATGGAATAACATTACACCTGGGTTTGAAGGTCAACACTGACAATCGATGGCCTTGCAGTGATTGGTTCAGAGTTTCTAACTCCTGGCGTTGCCTGCCAAAATTTTAAGGGTTTCAGACATTTTTTTTAAAAACATTTCAACTGTGGTTTGGAAAAAAAAAATAACATTATACCTTGGTTTGAAGATCAATACTGGCTATGGCTTGCACTGCAATAATTGGTTCAGAGTTTCTAACTCCTGGCGTTGCCTGCAAAAATATTAAGGCGTTCAGACACTATTTTAAAACCGTTCAACTGTGGTTTGGAAAAAAAAAGGAATAACATTGTACCTGGGCTTGAAGGTCAACACCAGCTATTGAGGACCCTGCAATAATTGGCTGAGAGTTTCTAGATAGAGCCTGACTAGATGATTGTAATGGTTCAGAACGTTGATGAGAAGTCTGCAAAGATACAGTGGGCCGATGAGAAGACTGCAACGGTATAGGGCGCTGACGATAAGAATTCAAAGGACGATTAGAAGACTGCAATGGTGCAGAACGAAATGACGGTAGGTTGCCAGTTTTAACAGGGCCTTTGATTCCTCCACCAGGTCTCAAACTAATATGATTCTCGTCAATCCCCATATCAGAAAATCTACAGGAAGAAGACTGTTGATAAATTATCAATCTAAATAAGAGAACCAGCAATCACTAGCTGCTTAGTAGGGCTGTAAAATTATAAGCGCAGAGATGTGAAGAATCCGAAATCTGACGGTTGTAAAATTGAAAGCGCTGAGATTTGAAGTATCCGAAGTCTCTGAGATTTGAAGTGTCAGAAGTCTCCTAAATAGGTTCTGAAATCAAAATGGGACGAGCAATGAGCACGTTTTTTTCACACCATTAAGTTAAATGAATACTTATTTATTTATAAGCAAGTGACACGATGGTTCCGTGGAATTTTTGTTGTAGTAAAGAAGTCGGCTTATCCTTTTTAATCAAAAGGGAAGAAATTTGATAATTAATATTTTTTTATTACTTTAATTAGTAGATTTAATATAAAAAAACTACCTAAATGGAATGCAGAGGTAATTAATGGGTTTTTACTATTTATTAAAGTTGTATATGTAGATCCCAAGCACCTATAAATCATATATTAATTATGTAATTGAATAGTAATAAGTACTTGTATATTTTAGTCTATAGAAGTTGTGTTGAGCTAGCAACACTTCTAATTTCATGAATCAATCTTAGATTGTAGGGGGGAGTGCACTAAAGGTAATTTTTTCTTTTAGATAGGAACAAGTACCCTGATAGGAGTTGCTCTCTAGTATGGCTCAAGCTAAGAAAGGTGACGAAACTTAGGACACACATAAATTCTTTTTGTAGATAACATATTCTCATATCCCATAGGGTTATGAGGTGCAAGGATCTTGCTATCACTCTAGCCCTTGATGATTACATCCTCTACAAGTCACTCACAAAACCCCACTATCATAGATTAATTTTTTTGGTTGATTAACTTCATTGTGGTGGAGAGTTCCCTGGTTTTGCAACAATCCTACACCTTATCAGGTTATGGTGTGCACGAGTCTTACTACCACCCCTAGCCCTTGGTGGTGGTAACCATACTTGACAATGGCACCCCCCTCTATAAGGATTTTACTACCACCTTTAGTCCTTGGTGATCGTAACCACACTTGATAGTGACATCTTGTAATAGGCCCAAAATAAAATTATAAGGACCGAGGCACAATCTAAGCATAAGTACCCTTCATTGGTGAGGTACATCCCTAGACCATTAGTCCACTCAAACTAGATTGTACCAACCAAATAATATGCGCAACCAAATACAAAGTTCCAATCATAGGGTCTAACGCAATAATGATAAAATAAAAAGAACATTTCCTCTTGAGGTAGCCAACCCCCTAGTAAGGAAAGTGACTTCTTTTGTAATCCTTATGAATGTAACATCTTCCCAAGATTTGGTAGTTGGCCTTCCCCCTTCTCTTGTAAGGCAAAATTTGGGCTTCTTCCTTCTCTTATAAGGGAAAAATTGGGCTTCTTGGTGAATTTAGAAGTGTTAAGAACAAGGTAAAAGTAAGTTACAACACTCTATTTTGTCTTTTTACTCATTTTAACTTTGACGGTCATTTTCACAATATTTTACCTCTCCTAAGACTTCCTAAGCTCTAGGATATGATGACCATCCTCATTGAGTCACGGGCCCTTCCCTTAGTGCATTTCCTTGTATTTTCGTCCCTGTCTTTTCCAAAAAAGGAATTTTCTTTCCAAAGTACCAATATATATGAAACATTATCATCATAAATCAATAGCATTATAACAAGAAGTACATCAATAAGCATGTCATTCATGATTATATTCAATATTGATCATGCCACCACAAGGACTAATCATGATAAATTTCCATCAAAGATCACCAATGTTACATCGACATTATTAAGAACATTTAATGTTAAATAAATTACCAACAAGAAAAATCTAGTGATCGTCACATATTAGGAAATCACATAGAGGTCTATGTCTATCATAATCAATCACCAAAACAAGCAAGCAATGAGGAGATGATAAGTCCATAAACCCATCTCTCATTAGTTAAACCAAAATATCAGCACATGTATCATATAAGCATCCTACAATATAAGGGACACCATGTTGACTATGTGTGTAATCCCTCTAACAACATATCAAGTAAGGACTACTCATTATAAGCCATAAAGGGTATAATCATCAATTCACATATATGTCCTTCTACAAGAAAATATCATACAAGGGACCATCCTAGGGATGAGGAGTTCAAAAATTTATCACCAAGCTATAGTCATATGGCACACAATGTCTATCCAAAGGGTAAATGAGACAAAGAGTATTAGTGTCAGATTAAGGGAGTCACACTATGTAATTGAGGGTGTACTCATCACATGTCATCAAACCATAATTCATTGATAACCAATCACTAAGGAAAAACTCATCGTTAAGGAACATTCGGTCGTTATCCACTAAGGGGTGATACTCATAAGTTAGGCCATGATTAGTGGTTATTAACAACAATAAATAAGGAGAAAATAATTTATAATCAACAATGAACATAAGGGTTGATCAATAACATCTGCTTAGTAACTCGAACACATCAAGGGGGCATTTTCACTCTTTTTAATATTAAGTAAACACACATACATCATGAAAGGACAACAAGTCCATCATATACAACTGTAACTAGAATCTTTCACTATAATATCCGTACACCATGGGATGTAACAATCCCCCACTCACAATATGGCTAGAGACTCAAAGCCAATTCAACATTAAGAAAAAAAACATAAATCATATTATTTTCTTCTTCTTCTTTCTTACAATAATTTCTCCAAGGATTGGGAAACACGCTTGCTTAAATCCTTCTTTTGAGCTTCATTATGATTATGTTTCACAACTGTCCCTTCATATGATTATTTCACAAGGGGAGAAGCTACCAAACTCTTTCCAGATTCAGAGATGGCACTAAAGAGGATAGAAACCCCCAAAGAGAGAGATTTGGAGACCATCTCCATCATTCCTCAAGGTGAAATATTCCTTCTTGTTTGTATTTTTTCAATTAGCAATAAAACAAATATTTCATTATTTTTCGTCCATAGTGCTCATAAAATGGTTTGAATATTTTCTTATTACATTTCAATCTAACTATTTGGAAAACTAGAGTTGTTAGAAAATAGAATATTTGGTTCTCTTTCTTTGATTGTTTGGTCGATTCTCCACTTGAATCCTCCTCTTCTTACTCCAATCAAAGACCATTTCTACAAGGAGATTCCCCCAAGATTTGATTCCCATTTACTTTAAATGTTTTCATTCATTTGATGCACTTGCATGCTTGGGGGATTTTTATATTGAATTAGCTTGATCATTTAATTGATCCGACCCATTGTTGATGGTCGTTTGGTTTGCATGGGAATGGTGATCATACTGAGGATGAGATCTTGAATCTCATTCTTTGTTGGATTTAAGACAATCTCTCCATTTTTTATAACTTGTTTTTAGTCATTAAAATATTGTAGATTGTAATTTTTCCCTAGCCCGCAACTAAGAGGTCATTTTTTTCAAAATTGTTCCTTTTTTCCTCTCCGTGGAAAATTATGCACATGTTTTAATTGTTTCAACACAAATGCACACCACCTATTTTCGATGGTCTTGAAAATATGAAATATGTAACATGAAATATGCATAGGCACATGGGTACACCTTTGTGTCCCACACAATTTCTTGAAAATCACATTTTTTTAGGATTTTTTCGTGCTTGGAGGGTTCTAAGTTGCATGCTATTTTTTTCCTTAATTATTGACTACTTTTTTTTTTATTTGGTTAACTTTCACCAAGTTAAATGAATTGGAATTGATATTCAAGAAGAATATATTCATTGGTTTTAAATCACTTATTAGTTCCTTTGTTTCCTTTACTACAATCTTTTAAAGTTTGGCAATCTCACACCTCACACTGTTCACACAAATGTTACCATAATAACCAAGAAACCTTTAAAATCAACGCCTTAATGTAATTTATAATCAAGCACTGATCTTTCAAATAATTGTTAGCTTCGTATCCCTACACCAACATCAACTTGTGTAAGGGTGTAGTAAAGAAAGGGATATTAAATTATGTTAGACAACAAACATAGATATATTAGAGTAGAATCTTCGAGGTAGGTGGTCCAAAATGGTACAATGTATTTAAAAATAGAAAAATAGGAAATTATAAGTTTACTACATGAGGAGAGAAGTTGTCAAGTAGAGAGATTGTGGTTGAGGACGTGTCTTGAAAAATAGCTTCTTACAGTGAGTTCATATTATAGATGTATGGAATTTATCTTCACACCATTCTATACACAACTAACCCATGAGCTTAACCCTTTGATTCATGACTATCAAAGAGAAATCTTAGTGTCCCATTTATAGGATCCACCTCTGGGTGGCACACTCTAGGATTATAAATGGTACCTAAGATACATAGTGTATGTTTTGCCTTGGATTTCATCCCCTTAAGTGGTGGTCACTTTAAATCATTTCTTTCACACTCTCACTTGGATTACATCATTGGAAGATTTCATCAACCCCAATGATTTGGATTGTATAGGGAATGAATTGAAACATTGTAATACCCGTGTTACCCCCAATTTGTAAATGTAATTGTTATTATTTACAAAAAAAACTATTGATAGGCATGTTATGTGTAAATTTTGAAAGGTGGTGAACTTTTGAAAAATGATGTGATGTGAGTATTTTTCTTGTTAGTATAAAAATAAAATGTTGAATAACTATTGAAGGGGATTTGTTATAGAGGTTATGATGACATGAGAGGGAATGGTGATGGGGAACCCTTACTAGTTGAGATGATTGTTGAGGAAAAGATATGAAATGATCTTACTCAAACATTTTTAGATCCTTCTTGACTAAAGCAAGATAGACGGGAATATCACCCTATGTTTATAGCCATCAAAATTGATATCCTAATTCACGAGTATTGTTTAAAAGTGCTTAGGTTGTTTTTTATATGTTAGGAACCAAATATCAATATAGCATAGAAAAAACTCGGAATAACTACTCAACGCCTTGAAAAAGAGACAATTTCAGATAATAAGCCTCTTCGAGGGGGCAACCTCCTTTTACCCCACATAAATGTTCAAGTACCAGATGATTCCAAATGAAAATATCTCCTTGGTATATACAGGTGACTAGGAGGTATAATTACAACTAATGTAATAAAGCCGACATAAATAAATAACATTACTAATGTAGTATGCCCCAATTAAGGGGTAATGAGACAATATTAGGGCATAACATGCTCCTCCCCTTAAGACAATTGTTGTCTGCAATGCTTGGGTAACTCTGGATGCTTTTGTATAAAAGACTCATCTTCCCAAGTGGAATCTTCAATCGGTAGTTTCCTGCATTTAATGAGATACTATGAAATGGATCTATTCCTCAGCTGGCGAATTCTTATGTCAGTGATGGCTTCAGGCTCCAATATGATTTGTCCTTCCTCGTCAATTCCTGGAAATATAGTTTGAACTGGGATCTTGTCGCCTATAACCTTTTTTAAGCATGAAACATGGAAAAATGGGTGTACTCGTGAAGATGCAGGCAACTCCAATTTGTATGCCATAGTACCAATCTTTTGCAACACCTTATAAGGGCCATAGTACTTTGGTGATAATTTATTATCCTTCTTGGCGTGCTTGAGGGACATCTGTTTGTATGGTTATAGTCTTAAAAACACCCAATCCCCTACTTCAAAACTTCCTTCACTACGATGTTGATCTGCTTGTTGTTTCATGTGATTATGTTCCATGGTCGGGTTGTCCTTTAAGATTTGGAGAAATTGTTGTTGATTCTTGATGTGATCTTCCACTGCTTGAACCTTGGATTTTTCTTTTAGAGAAGAAGTGATGGAAGGAGGGTGGTATCCATAGAGTGCCATAAATAGTGTTATTTTTGTTACAGTATGAAAGGAAGTGTTATACCACCATTCTGTCAAGGGTAACCATTTGAACCATTGTGTTTGTTTATCAGAGACAAAGAAACGAAGGTAGCCTTCCAGACATTTTTTCACTATCTCGGTCTGTCCATCAGATTGAGGATGATAGGATGAGCTATGAGCCAATTGAGTACCCAAACAAGAAAATAATTATGTTCAAAAATGTCCAGTGAAGATGGGATCTATGTCACTTATAATAATCTTTGGGCTGCCATGTAGCTTTTGAACTGTCTCCATGAATGCAGTGGCAACTGTACTAGCTTTGAAGGGATGAGAGAGTGCACAAAATTGTGCATACTTGGTCAGTCTATCAAAAATCACCATGATGACACTCTTTCCTTCAAACTTTGGTAACCCTGTGATGAAATCCCTGGAAAACTCCTCCCAACGTTGACTTGGGATGGCTAATGGTTGTAAAAGACCTGGGTTCTTAATTGTTTCCACCTTGTTTTGTTGGAAAACCAAACATTCTGCCACAAACCTTTGAACATCAGTTTTAAGGCCATCCCAAAAAAAATCCTTCTTGACTCTATGGTAGTTTTTCAAAAATCCCGAGTGCCCTCTTATTGGAGAGGTGTGCAATTCCAATAGTAACATTTGTTTGAGTTGGGAGTTCTTACATAAATATAAGCGATCTTTGTACCATAGTGAATCAGTTTTCCATGTAAATGTATCTGATGCACTGGAATCCTGCTGCAACCTTTGAATGAGAATCCACACTTTTTCGTCATTCTTCCATTTATCCCTTGCTTCTATTATCCAATCGGGTTGGTTGATCGAGATAGCATATAGAAAGGCCTCAACATCTTCATCCTTTCTTGAGAGTGCATTTGCCACAACATTTTGCTTCCCCTTTTTATAGACGATTTCAAAATCATAACCCAATATCTTGGTTACCCATTTTTATTGTTCTTCTAAAGATAGTCTTTTTTCCAAGAAGTATTTAAGACTATCATAATCTGTTTTGACCTTGAAGTGCCTACCTATTAGGTAAGGACGCCATTTCTTCAATGCATGTTGTATTTCCATCATTTCCTTCTCATAAATGGGTTTTTGTAAGTCCTTTCCCTTGATTGGTCAACTTTCAAAAGCCAGGGGCCTTCCTTCTTGCATTAGAACAACTCCAATTCCATTACCAGAGGCATCACATTCCACAATAAAGGTTTTTGTGAAGTCTGGAGTGGTCAAGACAGGAGCTTTTCACATAACCTCTTTAAGTTGTTCAAAAGCTTTAGTTGCCTCTGGAGTCCATGAAAGTGCATCCTTCTTAGTTAGTGTCGTTAAAGGTGCTGCTATTCTTCCATAGTGCCGAACAAACTTGCGGTAGTAACCTGTCAAACCCAAAAATCCTCTAAGATTCTTCAATGTTTTGGGAATCGACCAGTCCATCATGGCCTTAATCTTGTTAGGGTCTACCTTGACACCTTCATGAGATACAATATGACCCAAATACTCTACCTCCTTCACTCCAAAGAAACATTTGGATGGTTTGGCATATAGTTGTTGCTCCTTTAGTAGTTGTATCACCTTGTCAACATGTTGCACATGATCCTCCCAAGACTTGTTGTAGATTAGTATATCATCAAAAAATACTAACACAAATTTTCGAAGGAAGGGCTTGAAAATGGAATTCATCAACCCTTGGAATGTGGAAGGTGAATTTGTAAGGCCAAAAGGCATGACCAAAAATTCATAATGGCTTTCATGAGTTCGAAATGTTGTTTTTGGGATATCTTCTTCCTTTATTCTAATCTGATGATACCCTGAACGAAGATCCAATTTTGTGAAATAGATTGCTCCATGTAGTTCATATAACAATTCATCAATGACGGGAATGAGAAACTTATCTTTAATAGTGATCTTTTTGAGCTCTCTATAATCTAGACACATACGCCATGAGCTATTTTTCTTGAATACCATTACCACTGGTGCAGAGTAAGAACTTTGGCTAGGCCTAATAATGCCAGTCTCTAACATTTCTTCAACCATGTGCTCAATTTCACTCTTCTGGGTGTAAGGGTATCTGTATGGATTGATGTTAGGAGGAACACTCCTAGGAATTAGGTGAATTTCATGATCATGATTTCGAGTGGGAGTAAGACCTTTGGGAATATCTTCAAATACTTTGGAATTCTTATCAATGATCCCTTGGAGATCTTGAGGAATGGATGGCTTAGATGTTTGAACATCTAGTGAGCATAGTTGTGCAATAACACCTTGATGCCCCTTTTTTAATAATTTTGTCATGCCATTAGAGATTATCACCTTACCGAGTTTCCCTTTGATACCTCTTAATTCAATTTCTTTTCCTTCCAATGAAAATTTCATGAAAAGTTCTTGAAAATTAAAATTCATTGTTCCTAATGATTGTACCCATTGGATTCCTAGTACAACATCTGCACCACCCATGGGTATATAAATCATTAGAATATTCATTACATATTCCCCCATAGTAAGTTTGATCTTATTGCATTTTCCTGAGCAATTGATAGTTCCTCCATCTGCAATCATCACTTGAAACTCTGGCACTACATATACAAAGCAATTGAGAGCTTTGGCTAATTTATAGTGACTGAAATTATGAGTACTGCCAGAATCAATTAGGACTATTACCTTTTTCTTTTTGATGTATCCTTCAATCTTGAGGGTTTGAGGAGTGCTAATTCCAACCAATGCATTACACGATATCGTGGGAGTCAACTCTTCAGGAGAAATTGCTTCTACGTTTTCATCTTGATATGGTTCTTGTTCTTGTTCTTCTTCCTCTTCATAGTTTATGTAGAATCATTTCTTCTCACCACACTTATGTCCCTTACTGTACTTGCTGTCACAATTAAAGCATAAGCCTTTTGCTTTTCTTTCCTCCATTTTTTGAGGTGTCAACCTTGTAGGTTGAGATGTTTTAGAAGAAGGAGCATTGTTCTCTCTATAGATGTTAGGATTGGTCCTTCTAGTAGCCATAGCCATATTTTTACTTTCAACATTTCTTGCCACCTTAAATGCATTCTCCAATGATTTGGGTTCCCAATGGCGAACCTCACGTTGAATGTTATCCTTTAAAGTTCCTATGAATACATCAATCAAGTGCTCATCTAGAATATCTATTACCTTTATATTCAATCTTTGGAAGTTCTCAATGTTCTCGGTAACTGAACCCTTTTTCTTGAGATTTATCAATTTGATAAAGAAGGTATTGCTCCTTGTATCCTTATAGTGTGCTATCATTTCTTCCGTGAAAATTGTCCAAGTGACGAGTGATTTGCAAGAAAAAATCCATCGATATCATACAAATTGATTGGGTTCTAAATATAAAGAAGTAATTCGTACCTTTTGTGTATGTGGCACATTATGTAGATCAAAGAATTGCTCCATCTGAAGTATCCATGTGATTGGGTCCTTGCCATCAAACTTACTCATATTGATCTTAGGAACATGGTTGGTCTTCAACCAAAAGTTGGAGTTTCTCCATTCTTGATTCACCTTCATTGTGTCCTCGTCATGAATTTCATGGGATGCATTTTCACTTTCAGGTGTCTTCTCTGTTACAATTTTTTTCAATACTTCCATGATCTCCTCTTTTAAACCATCCATCTTTGCCTCCAAGTTAGCTTCCATCTCTTGTAGTTCATATTTTGTTACTATATTCTTTTTTAAATCATTTATGTCCCTACACATTTCTTCACCTTCATCAAGAGTCCAATTAGGATTTTCTGGAGGCTTGTTTGGTGTAGAAGTTCTCTTTTTGGGTGGCATGTTGGCCAAGTATCACTTTTGAATATTGATTTTGAGGTGGTTTTACTAGACAATCTTTCTTATGTTGTATCTCCCAAGTTTCGACCCTTCTGGGTATGAAAATTTCTTTTATGTAGTTCTCTAATATTTCTTCTCTGCAATTACATAGGTCTGATCAAAATTAGATGTTCCAAGTGGAATTTACGGTAACTTCCCCACAACTTGCTGATTTTTTACCTTTCCAGGAGATCTCACTTGTATAGTGTGCCCCACACAAAATAATTGATATAAAATTCTAAAACTCGTACCAAAAATAATAAATACGGTCCACTATCCAATGAAACTATTCCCACTCAATTTGGATACTCTAGGAAGAATTTATGATTGTTTTACCTGGAACACCTTCTTGAAACAAGTCAATAGGACTAGTCATATACCCTATCTTCCACATGGTGTATCTACAAATGTAAGATGACCCAGAAGCTGAAAGTTTTACCACAGATACCTTATTGATGTGTGTGAATATCCTCCAGAGTTCAGGGTTTGAAACGTTACAAAAACAGTTTTATAGCGAAAATTCCGCAATGGCTCAGTTCAGGATGATTCTAGAACCCTATCTTGTACAGGATGTACTATGAAAGTATAAGGCCTCAAGAGTTGAAATTTTAACCCAACGTACCTTGATCTGTCTACTAAATATCCTCCAAACCATTCCTTCTGAAACGTTGTAGAAAAAGAGTTATAGCGAAAATGACAAAGTGTCTCAGATGTAGCAGCGAAACCCCAAGACCTTGAGCTCTGATACCATATGTTAGGAACCAAATATCAATATATCATAGGAAAACCTCAGAATAAATAATCAAGTGGCATTGCCTGGCCTGTTGGTGGTTGGGGACATTACAAGTATTTTTTGGAACAACGCCCTTCCTCCCCGAAGCAACAAAAATGGGTGACTAATCTCTTTGCATATGATTATGAGATAATTTACAAGAAAGGAAAATACAATGTGGTTGTTGATTCACTTTCAAGAAAATATGAATATGAAGGGTCCATTTTTTCCCTCTCCTTCATTGTACCATATTGGCTCCAAGTTGTTCACCATGAATTCCTACATGATCCAAAAATTTCACATTTGATCCAACAATTGCAGTCCAATTCTCCAGTTTCCCCAGGGCACTCTTGGTACAATGATGAGCTTCGATACAAAGGTAGTTTGTATTTAAGTAAAAAATCACAACTTAAATCCATGATACCTTTTTAGCTTCATGCTACACCCACAGATGGGCACTCAGGGTTTACCAAAACCTTTGATCGAGTCAAATGTTCCTTTTTCTTGGATGGTATGAAACAGGATGTTTGCAATTTTGTGGCAGAATGTGATGTTTTTCAATGCAACAAGGGAGAAATAGTCAAATCTCTTGGCACACTACAACCGCTTCCAATTACACATTCTATTTGGAGGGATATCTCTATGTATTTTATTGTGGGATTACCTAAATCGAGCAATAAATCAGTCATCATGGTGGTCGTTGATCATCTTTTCAAGTATGCTAATTTATGTTCTCTTCAACACCCATTTACAACCTCCATTGTGGCTCCAATTTTCGTGGATCAGGTATTCAAGCTTCATGGCATGCCTTATTCTATTGTTTATGATCGAGACCCCACTTTCACCAACAATTTTTGGAAAGAACTGGCCAGGCTATAGGGCACCCAATTTCATATCATCACACCTTATCATCCCCATATTGATGGTCAAACTGAAGTTGTCAACAAGTGTTTGGAAACATATTTGAGGTGTTTTGCATGGGATAGGAAAAATTAGTTGGCTCAATGGTTACCACTAGTTGAATGGTGGTACAACACTTCTTGCCATACAATTACCTGCATGACTCATTTTGAAGCAGTATATGGAAAAAATACACCTTTAGTTCTCTCATACCTGTCAGGTGTCTCGAAGGTCCAGGCATTTGACCAAATGATTATAGTTCGAGAGGTTATTCTTCATACCCTCAAAGAGAATTTGGTCATGGCCCATAATAACATGAAGAAACATGTAGATCAAGGTCGCTATGAAATTCAATTTGTTGAAGGAGACTAGGTGTTTCCTCGACTGCAACCTTATAAGCAAAATTCCCTCAAGTTTGACCATTGTAAAAAACAGGCGCCCAAATTTTATGGTCCTTATACCATTCTCAAGCGTGTGGGACATGGTGGCCTATTAGTTAGCTTTGAGCATTGTTTCTAAGCTCCATCCTATTTTTCATGTCTCCTTCTTAAATAAGGTGATTGGAACTAAGTGCCAAACTCAAACCAACCTTTTCGAGTTAGATGAAGAAGGCTCCATCTAGTTGCAGCCACAAGTTGTTTTGGACCAGTGTGAGCATTGTCTCATTAGAGAACCATCAAGGAAGTGTTATTCTAGTGGAAAGATACAACTCCAGTAGATGCCACTTGGGATCGACTACCATTCTGCAACAATTTCCTCATCTCAAACTTTGAGGACAAGGTTGCTTTTAAGGGGGAGGACATGTTAGGAACCTAGCCTCCCTAATCCCTCACATAGGTAGAATAATATATTTCCATGTAATAAATGCTAATATTAATAAGGCCTAGCAATAAGAAAGAATAAGTCAAATGTAAGAAGACCTAATAGAAGCTTCCACTTCTAGAAGGACCTTCCTCTAGATTGTCCTTTTGGATAGACATATTTAGTACAAATGGAGTAGAGGGTATGAGAAGTTTTGTCTTGGATATTATTGTAATATAGCTTTGCTCTGCTAGAGGTTTCCCCCTCAAAGAGGAAAGTGAACATTGTTATCACTAATCAAGGTGCTCTTTCTCATGTTATTCTAGTATTGTTCTAGTTACATCATTGTTGTTTTACCATATCTAGATAAAATATTTATGTTATGCATATTATTTAATATCTGGAATACTACATAGAACCAAATTATTTGTTAACTTGGTGAAGTCTGCGAAAAAGAAGGGACAACAAATCCATGGTAGAGTGCATGTTTGGGGTGCATCGCAGGAGGTTTCAAAGGTGGTTACAACAGAGAGCCTTGGTGTGAGGAATTTGTGTATGAGTGTCTTGGTGAGGTGAGGTGAGTCATGGGACTCTACCCAAGTTTTAAACCAAATAGGTAGTGCTCATATTGTAATGGTTTCACAATGACAAGACTTAGTCGGGGGTTAGGAACAATTTGTTCCACATGCCCTATTTTTGTGGGTGTCTCTTGTTTGTTTCACAAGTGTTCTCTTGGTTTCTTATGTTCTTGAATGTATGCTTACATGAATAAGATTTAAACTATTAACAAGATTGTCTAAGTATATAAGTGATTTGTACAAAGTTAGAGTGTGATTCCCCCATAGCCTAGAATGAAATATGGGTATGCTCTAGGTGAAGAGGCGTAGTTTGGATGAAGTATTCTTGGTGTTGCGAAGAATCCAAGAAAGAACCATCGTGGTTTTGCATGCCCTCAGAAGGGGAACGGTCACAAGATCTGAACATGCGTCTTTTGGGGTCATGAGAAGTGGTATCAGAGTAGATTTATCTCTTCAACACTACTGCAGTCGAAATAGTTGTGGTGGGGCACACTTGTTGAGAAGACAGTTTGGGCATAGGCTTGGTGAAGGTTTGGTCAGGTGGAATGACCAATCACAGGAAAAATATGAGTGCAAACTTCGCGGTTTGGTTTGTGACAGAAGTGAAGTGTCAAGTTGTGAACGAAGTCATGACTTGTGAAGAGAAATGTGTGCACCCGTTGAGAAAACCAAGTGGAGAGTTCTTAGGGTGAACCGAAGTTGAAATTTCCCTTAAAATAGAAGTTGTATTCTTTGGAGAAGGACTACAACCCATTTTTTTGGGTCTTGCAAGTCTTGAATGTTGTCATGGAGGGTGAATCCATGGAGATCCAAGAGCAAGATGAGACAAAACAATTCTACATGAAAGTCAAACTCAACGGGAATTTAGTGACAACCATGGTGGAAAGTGGGGTGACTCATAACTTTTTGAGGGAGGATATGGTACAGAGGCTTGGGATGCAACCTGAACCAATTTAGTCAACGCAAGTGTAGAGAGGTTTGTTGGTGTATCCAAGTATATCTCATTGAATCTTGGTCACTGGTGTAGAAGAAAAAGTTTCTCCATTCTTTCTACCGATGATTTTGAAATTGTATTGGGACAGGAGGTCACGAGGAAGGAAAAGGAAACACCTATTCCTCACATGAACAGTTTGGCAATTTTCTCATGGTAGACTCCATGTTTGATTCCTACCATAAGGTGGAAGGAAGGGGGTACACATATGTACTCCTTGCAGATGGTTATTGTAGACAACCAGAGTAGACAACCTTGTGGGGGAGAGCTTGGATAGTGTGGGGTGATGGTTGGAAAACCTAACACAGAGAAAAAAAGGAGAATTGTGTCCATGGAACAAAGGCTTGTTGATGTTGAATACATAGTTGGAGATATGGCTAAGACAATGGATATATTGTATGATTTCTATTTGAAGGTTGATGAATCACAATGAAGATCAAAGGAATTCACAGAGATGAGGATGTCAAAGTAGTTCATTGAACATAAATAGGGCATAGACCATCCATGGATGAAGAGGTGTTACACACAGTTTGTGCCACCCACACTATTTCGGTGTGTGTCTCTTGTTTGTTTTGCAAGTTTTCTCTTGTTTTCTCATGTTCTTGGATTTATGCTTAAATGAATTAGAATTTTTAAATTGTTAACAAGATTTTCTACGTATACAAGTGAGTTCCACAAAGTTGGAGTGTGACTCCCCCGTAGCCTAGAACGAAATGTGGGTATGCTTTAGGTGAAGAGGTGTAGTTCAGATGGAGTATTCTTAGTGTTACCAAGCAACCAAGAAAGAACCTTCACGATGTCGCACGCCCTTAGGAAGTGAATGATCACAAGATCTAAACATGTATCATGTGGGGTTGTGACAACAAATATTTTGAAATTGATATCTAATTTGGGTATTCGTAGGACACTCTAGGAGAAAGTTTTTTTCATCTTCAACCCTCTGGGTGTCACAAAAGTGAGAGATTCATTCCTGCATGGAGTTTTGGGAATTGTCCATCGTCCAGTTTCACAATGAATCTCATGAGAATTAGTTCTTATTTTAGCAATACTGAGCAATTCGTTGGACATAAATAGTGTGGGTGGCACAAACCATGTGTAACCTTCGCGGTGTTGCATGCCCTTGGGAGGTGAATGATCACAACATCTGAATAGGTGTCCTGTGGCATCGTGACAACAAATATTTTGAAATTGAGATCTGATTTAGGTATGCATAGGGCACTCTAGGAGAAAGTGCTTTTGAGCTTCAACCCTCTAGGTTTCACAAAAGTGAGAGATTCATTCTTTCCATGGAGTTTTGAGAATTTTCCAACATCCAGTTTCACAATGCAACTCACGAGAATTAGTTCTTATTTTAGCAATATTGATTTTCTTCCTTATGCTACTCAAAATAGAGAAATACTCTTGATCTTAGGCTTAATCACCTCATTATAGTATCACTATAATGTATTCAATCTCTTTTTTTAATTACTTATATGTAAACAAAAAATTACCATCTTTAATTGAATCATAAATAAGAATATTTAGATGTTTCCATATTTTATTAATCAAAATATTCTCAAGGTAAGGTTACAATTATTCTTTTATAAAAAGAATCCATTCATATTCTTTTTTTTTTTTTTTAAATTGGGTGATTTTTTAGATACAATAAAGTTCAAAATAACTTCATCCTTATTACCTTCTTTATTTGATGAGGTCACATTACATGTATTCAATACTAATTACCATATTGGACCTTATACATGTGTTTCTTTCTTGGAGGTCATAGGTCCAGAGGGGTGTAGGGTAGGGTAGGGTATCTACACCTTCGTAGACTTTAGCAGTCAAATTGTTGTGCAGAGGGGGTCCCTTGTCCCACAAACAAGGCGGTCTCATACACCAATTTGGTATCTAGCTTTGGTCGTGACCTTAAAATTATAACTATTGTTAGTCTAGTAAACTCTTTGTATCCCAACAAAAAATAGAATGACAAATTACTACATTTGTATGCTAATCTAAATTCATCTTAAACTCAAATCTATTAAGCATAAAGAAAGCTCAAATAAACATAATTAACCACAATTTTTTAAACTAAAAGTTTAAGCCTTATTTTTTTTTTTTTTATGACTATTAATACTTAATATATTCAAGGTTAAAATGGATTTATAATGATATATAAACATAAATTCTTATATATTATAATTTTGATAAAATGAAAAAGAAAAATACAAAACTAATCAAAGCACATATTTAGTTAATTCTAAATAAATATGTTTTATTGATAATTATACAAATTATGGTATGAAGACCTACACATTATTTATATTTTTTATTTTGTAATGTAAAAATAAGAGAAGACATCTCACTCTAGCGACTCCAAGTTAATACGGTAATAACCATTTAAAAACTCCGAAATAAATACTATAAGTACCATTTAGAGATTACTAAATAAATCTCATAAGCACCATTAGATTTAAAATTAATTTTAAAATAATTAAAACGTTTTTTTTCATAACTATTACATCATTGATTAATACTTAAAATCTTTAATTAAAATGAAAAAAAATGTAGGGCAAAAGAGACTTTACACCTATCTAAGTTTGATCCTAAAAAGTTCTGAAGGAAAATTCTAATTCTCAATACTAAAGAAAATAATATGATTCTTTTAAGGGACTGGAATTCCTACATTAAAAGTGTTTACGAGTTCCATAATGCCATGCAAATCATTCCCATTGTTCCTATAGAGTATGAATTTTTTTCTTTGGATGACATATAGTTCAGGGTTAAGCGGCTTGCAAATAGGAAAGCTAAGGACATTGAAGGATACCGAGCTGAAATTTTTAAAATCGGAGGACCTATGCTTATCACTCACATACACAAGCTCTTCAATTTAGCACTCAAGCATGGTTTCCGTAAACCCTAGACACAAAGCCTCATTGTACCTATTTTTAAAAATGGGGATAGAAACATTCTCTCTAATTATAGGACCATTATGATTAGTCCCATTTATCCAAGCTATACAAAATTATTTTGGAAAACAAGATTAGCCTATGACTAGAAAGTCACAGTAAAAGAGCTAAAGAACAGGACGGATTTAGGCCCAATTTAGGAGATACCATTCAATTGTGGACCAACTTGTTACCCTTAGAATCATTATAGAGGAGTTATGCAATACTAAATCCAATCTGTTGTGTTGTTTTGTTGACTTTAAAAAATCTTTTGACATAGTACTAAGGAAAAACCTTTGGGATAAGTTGGATGAGATAAACATTCCTTTTGAGTTGAGGGTTGTTGCAATAAGGTTGTAAGAGAATGTTATTTCCAATTTTAATAAAACTGAGGACCAGCCGAAAGAAATTAACTGCAATATTCGAGTCAAGCAAGGTTGTCCCTTGTCCCCTACCCTTTTTGGCATATACATTGACAAGTTAGAATATTTTTTTGGAAGAAGCAGGTTGTGTTAGCCCAACTCTCATTGGTATAGTCATCAATCTTATTTTTTATGTTGATGATATCGTTCTTATGTTGAGGAGTTCCGACGATCTTGGAAAACAACGAAGAATCCTCAAGGATTTTTTCTCCAATATGGATATAACTATTAATACTGACAAAACAAAAGTCGTGATCATTAAATCCAATTAGATCACATTTGATACTTTCGTATATGAGAACAAAATCTTGGAGGAAGTGACTTAGTACAAATATATTGGAATCAATATTCACCATGTAAGATCAACTGGAATTATAGCATTGAGAAAAGGATAAATCGAGGACGGGAAGCTTATTATGGGATTGAAAACAATTGTAAATAAGTTGATCTTTGGATATGGGATAAGAAAAAACTCTTCTTTGAGACTCTTGTTACTCATGTTATCTTATATGGATGCGAAGTTTGGGGATGCATAATCTCTAGAGAATCATGGATAAAGATAGAGAAGATCCAAAAGAATTGTATAACCTTTAATTTCAAAATTCAAGGAAATACACCGTCTCCTATCCTCCTCTTAGAGGAAATCATTTTCCTCATTGAGAGGACAGGTATTACTAGATTTTTGTATAAGAACAAGTTAAGCAACATGGATGAGAAGAGGCTTTCTAAAATTGCTTCAAACTCCATCCAAAACCACCTTTGACTCAAGCAGGGATGGCATAAATATGCCTAGTCTTGGTGAAACCATTGGGGAATAAAGAAAGAGATCATTTTGGAGAATAAGAATACTATTAAAAATATTATTAAATCAAAATTTTAGGAGGAAATGTGATGTGATAAAGAGTTAGAGGAAAAAATAAAATTAAGGTATTATAAGGAGGTAATCAACCATAGTCTAGAAGATCATGAATATCTCCTTGTTTTGACAAGAGTAAAGAAAAAAATAAGCATTGCTAAAATAAGAACAAATTCTAGTGAGGTCAATTCCTTTGTGACATTAAGAGGGTTGAAGATGAAAAACACTTTCTCTTAGTTTGTCCAGCATAAATATTAGATCTCAATTTCAAAATATTTGTCGCATTAACAATCTTCCTAACCTTTTAACTCAACAAAACTATGGTAATCTTGAAAATCTTCTCTTAATACTTTTTGAACAAACAAAATTCTAAAAAATTGCAAATAATCTCTTAGATCCAATAAACTAAATCAATAATCTTAGTAGCCTTAATCATCATTATCATCATAAAAAACAAACATATTAAAAATATTTAATAATAATATATTAAAATTAAAAAAATCATTTAATTATAAACTTATAAACTAAAATTTAATCATTAAATATTCTCAACTAAATCAAAAATCATTTATTATATTTTTAAAACATATTAAGAATCTTATTAAAATCATTTATTATATTTAAAACATATTAATAATCTTATTAAAGAAATTTTAAAGGTCAAATTTTCTCATGGATTAAGATTTGTCAATCTCCATTCAGTTGACATTTCAAGATTTACTAAGACTTAGCAAACTTTCTATACCTTAAAACAAAATAGTCATGGATGTTTGGAATTATCACTCCAACCACAACCACTATGCTCTACTTCTCCCCTAAAAGCTTACCATGGATCTTACCATATGGTCATGACGCTTTAATTTTAAAACTCAAAATATAATTTAACAACTTAATTTTAAGCACATTACACACACTATAATAATAATAATCTATTTTTAAGGTCACGGTCAAGTCAGCACACCAAATTGGTGTATGAGACTCCTTGTTTGTGGGACAAGGGACCCCTCTCCGCTCGGCGATTTGACTGATAAAGTCTACGAAGATATACATACCCTACCCCCTACACTAATGGAGACACATTATAAAAAAAAATCTTACTCCATATTCCAACACGGTTTTGGTTTACTGACTCAATATTCCAACACGGTTTCGGTGTTTGTAACGATTCATTCGTAATAGCTCTGCAAATCATGCAAGATATGTGCCATGCTAAAATATCATATTTCTGGGCAAAAAATTGTAATCCGGGGTTGTCCATATGTTTAGAAGACGCAAGACGACGTTGATATACTTTAACATCAACGGTCTTTGCCATTCGCAGTCGCTTTACAAGGCGCTGACTTTTTTTCTAAATACGTCTGGGGATGTCATTGCTTCACAAAACCGGTCCGGATCAGGCCGAGGCTCATTCTTACTTTATTTCCAAATTGTATCATCTTTATCTACCAATGTGGATGCGGATCACAGGCTCAGTTGTATTGTATTTCGTTTTCATTTATCTGGATCCTTAATTCCGTCAAGGGGAAGTTGATCAGGCTATACAGAAATGGAGTTATTAACAATGTTCGTTGCCTACTCGAGCGCAGCCCTTATGTCGCTTTTATTTTTTCCTTTGGCTACGGCCATTAACTTTAGTGTCCCTGCCATCTTCATTTTTGGGGATTCTCTAGCAGACGCTGGTAACAACAATTTCATTGCCAACGCAACCGATAAAGCAAACTTCCCGCCTTATGGGGAGACCTTCTTCCATCGCCCCACTGGTCGTTTCTCTAATGGCCGAACTGCATTCGATTTCATTGGTACTTTTTTCTCCTCTTTATTTACTCTATCTTTCCTGCTGATAATTATATGGTTGATTTTAATATACTTATGATGTTTGTATCCACAGCTACTAAGTTAAGGCTGCCGTTCCCACCTCCATATCTGAAGCCACAATCTGACTTCTCTCAAGGGATTAATTTCGCGTCTGGAGGAAGCGGATTACTGGATTCCACGGGCAAGTACTCGGTGAGTGCCAAAATAGATAGATGTTCAATCTAATTGATAGGTGTTCAAGATAAGCAATTAAACGTTGTTGGTGTTTTCGCTGCAGAATATCATCCCTTTAAGTCTCCAAATACGCCAATTCGCCAACTATTCTTCGAGTCTAGGACAGAAACTTGGAGGAATTCATTATGCAAAAGAATATCTATCCCAGTCCTTGTATGTCATTAGCATCGGTGGCAATGATATTGGCAACTATTTAAGAAATACCACCTTCCAAACGAATACAAGTGCTCCAGATTTCGTTCAGCTGCTACTTAGTACACATACTGAATACTTGCTGGTATGTATGAAGCTATCATTTTTATTTTTGCCAGCTAATTCTTAGCCTGATTTCCTGATTTTGATAATTTGGGGGTATTCTCTATATGTGGATGTTGCAGAGCCTTTACAATAATGGGGCAAGAAACTTCCTTGTACAAGATATCGGTCCTGTCGGATGTACTCCAAATTCCAGGCTCGCTGGAATGAAGGCATATAACGGTGGATGTCTGGAAATTGCAAATCAGCTCGCAGTGGCATATAATGATGGTCTCACGCAGCTCATCAACCAGCTGAATACAAAATTAGACGGAGTAACGATCCTGCTCACTAACGGTTATGATTCCGTTCTAAATATAATTCAACACGGCGAATCCTATGGTAAATATCAGTGATAATTCGAAAACCAACTATATGGGTGGCTTGGCTTGTGAATTGACGAAATGCAATATGGGACGTGGCTTTGATTTGCAGGTTTTGAAAATACAACGTTTGCGTGCTGTGGAGCTGGGCCATTTAACACTGCTGTGTCTTGCGGGTTGGAAATTCCAAAGAATAAGAGCGGAGAATACACAGCTTTTCTTTGCAAAGCTCCAGAGAAATATGTGTTTTGGGATGGAACCCATCCCACTGAGAAAGTCTATTGGATGTTTTCTCGCCAGATTTGGGAAGGAAATACATCCTTCATCACCCCTTTCAATCTGAAAACACTGCTGCGCAAACATTGAACAGGAGATCATTATTTCCGTTGACTTTTTAATTGGGTACTGGTCAAGACTGAAGCATTTCAGATTCGTATGTTTATCAATTTATAGTTGTCGTTTGTATATCCTTGTAGTCAGAATGCCTCGTGGGCAAACATATTAATAATTGCAATCATGTTTTCAAATTTTGAAATCGTATAAATCAAAATTTAAAATTTCAAGCATGACAATTGGTCTGCACACAAAGTGTTTTGCATATTAGATTTTTCACTAATGTAATGAAAATGATTTGGTGTTTAATTACGCCTAAAGGTGTACATCTGTTGATAATGGGCAGATTTAATAGGGGTTTAGTACTTAATAAGTTTTCTATGGACAGGATTAAATATGGCTGGAATATTCTTAACACAGATTAGTATGCACACAAAGTTTTGCATATTAAATTTTTCACTAATGTAATGAACATGACTTAGTGTTTAATCATTAAACACAGTAGATAAAATTTTATTTAAAATTGTTATATCATAATGTTAAAATAATTATGATTAATTTTTTTAAAATATGATAATAAGGAAGATGGTTAATATCTAGTGAAATCATAAAATAATAATGATTAACTTTTTTAAAATATGATAATAATTAAGATTGTTAATATTTAATGAAATTAAATTTGGTTTATTGAATTTTAAGGAAGGTAAGGAATTACTTGGTTTATTTTAGAATTTTTTCCTATGTTGTAAAAGTTTTAAGAAAAACTTTCCTAAATCACCATAGTTTTTACTAGTTAAAAGGCTAGGAAGGCTAGTATTGTAACAAATACTTTGAAATTGTGATATAATGTAAGTGTACACAAGACATTCTAGGAGAGTTATTTTCATCTTCAACCCTACAAATTGTGGAAGTGTCCAACACCCTGAACACACTAGAGTTTGTTCTTATTTTAGCAATATTGATTTTTTGTATGCTAGTCAAAATAGAGAGATACTTTTAATCTTCTAGATTAAGGTTGATCACCTACTTATGGTATCTTATTTTTATTTTATCCTCTAATTCTTTATAGCACCATAATTTATACTTAAAATTAGAAGTAATAATATTTTTAAAATTATTGTTATTACCAATGATTTAGAGTGACTTGGCATCTTTATGCCACCCCCTCTTGATACATGAGTGGTTTTGACTAGAGTTTGAAGCATTCTAAGGAAGCCTCTTCTCTTCCATCTCTTCCATATTGTTTATATTGTTCTTGTACATTAGGTACCTATTCATAGCCAAACTCTCAATGGGGGAAAGACTTGCTTGTATGAGGAGTGACAACAATCTCAAAGAGGAGTTTCTTCTTTCCCATAGCCAAAGGTCCGTTGATTTACAATTTTTTTTATCATTTTCTCAATTCTATAGTTCTAGTTAAGCTTGCGATGAAGAATGATTCCAAGATATTTACATATGAAATCACTTCCTCCAAGTTGTTATTTCCATACATGATATTTTTTTTTTTTTGTAAATAAGAAAGAAAATTATATTAAAGTCCTGCTATAACTGCAGTCGAGCATCAAAATACACCCATGTCCAAAAATGCAAATGCTGGACTGCCCCAACAAAGGGGAAACCAGTCTAGCCTTCCCATCCAGTTCAGGAGTCAAAGAGTCATAAACTAAGGTAATAAAAAGCATGTTCAAACTGATCACCGACTAAGATCAGGAGACTGACAGGACTACACAAAACAAACATAGGATCTATACACCTGGCAGGAACGCTGGCCACATGGGAGGGAGGTCCCCTGGCCAAGGCTCTTCTTCAATGTAGGTTGGCTCTTATGTTGGCTCGTCTGCCCCGTTGCGCGCGATTCCTTCATCTCGGCTGTTGTGCTCCGTCTTTGCCGGTTCCCTGTCGACTGGTTGCTGAGCCCTGTGAGGTCCTTCATCTGTAGCTGCAGCGGGTGCCTCCCATGGCATAACTTCGACCGGTTCCTGGGTCAGAGCCACCTGCATGGAGGATAGAAGTTGGAGGCAACTCACCACCTTTTCATCTGTGGCTTGAAGGCGATAATTAAGATCTTCCATTTCCTGTCTGAGCTCGAAGACCAGGTCATGCATGATGAGAAACCAGTCTCTAAAATGCAGCTTGTCGAAAGAGCCATTTGTATGCGGTTCAGCTCGCTTAGGCGCGCCCTGAGGAGGAGGGTCGCCGCTTGGGCCAAGGATTGGTGCAGGGGGATGGAACTTCACCAAGGGGTCGTGTAGGTGGCGCGAGTAGGAGATTGGCGAGCGGGGGGTGGTAGCCATGGAAGCGACCATCGGATCTTGCGGGAGAGCAGCGGGAGGTTCTGACTGAGGATGAGGGGAGGGACAGCCCGAAGGTGAACCAGGAGGCGTGGCCGAGGATCGACGGGGCTTCCAGGGAGAGCCCCGCTTCGGCCTTCCTCTCGGTCGCATCATTATGTGCTCAGTGTGAGTGATAAGGCAGGAAAGAAGCGTCCAGTGCCGGAGTGGAGCAGGAATACGCTCTGGCCTGTGCTTCGACAAGAGAAGCCTTGCGGACACCAGGTGGGAGAAAATAACATACAGAGAGAGCCAGGCCATACTAAAACACTTGGGAGGCCTGCGTGAATGCGGCATTAATTCCCCCTCAAACCTCCGTAGATCGCATTTAAATTTCATGGAGGGTGGCGAGCTGCAGCACGGGCCCATCACATGCCTCCATGTTGTGATGGCTTGTGCCAGCCCCTCCTCCTTTCCACGATGGACACGCTAACACCCCATCCGGGGGTATTTCCATACATGATATTAGCGTAAGTGATATTTTTGGATTTAATTATCATAACTTGCATTTTTTCATTGTTAACAGTCATGCCTAAACTAGAGAAAAAATCCTTGGGGATTTTTATTTTTATTTTTAGATCATAAGGACTCCTCACCATAAGAAAAATATCATCAATGTAAATAAGAAGGATGATGACTATACCAGTAAGAGTTAGGTCGAAAGAACCTGCTTCTTCCTAACAACCCTCTAACTTGTCAATGTATATGCTAAAAAGGGTAAGGGACATGGGACAACCTTGCTTTTAACTCCTATATTACAATTAATTTCTTCTAACTAATCCTTGATGTTCCTAAACTTGGAAATGACGTTCTCATACAACCTTACCACAACAAATCTCAACTTGAAAGAAACTTGTAGCTCTTCAAACCTATTCCAAAGTTTAGTCCCGGGTACTATGTCAAAATCTTTTCTAAAGTCAATGCAACAACACATGAGATTGGTTTTATAATTGCAACATTCATCCACAATGATTTTAATTGTAGCAAGGTGGTGCATAGTTGAATGATAGCTCCTAAATATTCCTTGGACTTTAACTATTATAAATGGAGATTTAAAAAATATTAAAGTAAAACTTTAATATTTTATAAAATTTAACTCAAAATTGTTATATCAAAATTCCAATTTAAGTATGATAATATTTTATAATAATTAAAAAATTTCATTACGCTTTACCCTAAACATTAGTCATCCTTGCCTTTGCTTGCTTCAATTACCTCCTTATAGTTTTTCCCCTCGTTTGACATGGATTTGGGAGGGGGAAATCTTGTTGGTTGTGGAGCCTGGATATCTTCTTGATTCAGAGGTCTTGTTTCAACCACATTTGGACCCCATTAGCCGACCGGGGGGTGTGGGGAGGCTTCCCCCTCCCCCACCCCCCACGTCTCTTGCCAAAGGGTTCTAGGGGGGGTGGCAAGAAATTTTGGAGGCCCCCCTTCTCCCCTCGGATGGGGGATTTAGAGGAAGCACCCCATAAGTGAAATTTTGGGAAATATTGGCTTGTAAAATATTGTAATTTCGTAGTCAATCTAGACCGCTCATTATAAGGTTGCATATGTGATGGTAGAAATTATGTTCCAGATTTTTTCCCTCGAAGGAAACCCTCTTTTATGTATGAGGGAATTCTATTGCATCTGTGTGAGAGAGTGAATATTGTATTATGAGAGAGGATACTGTGAGAAAAAGAAGCGGAAGTTACATCAGGTATGTTGTAGGTTGTATCCCTTCATTTGTTGGATGATAATAAAGGAAGGATCTCTCAATTTCTCTGGTGGACGTAGCTCACACTGGGTGAACCAAGTATATCTGTGTCTCTATTGTATTGTGTATCTTATGTGTTTTATTTATGCATTTGTTTTATTTTATTTCTCTGTGATCTTGTTTTTCTAACAAATCCCCCCTCCCCTGCTCTTCTGAGGTCGTGAATTTTCATGCTCTAGTCTACTTTCTTAGTTCTGAACATATCAAGGTCAAATATGTGTCATCCAAATTTGTGAAGAAATCCACCTCAATCATAGTGGTCAATTTTCTTCTTTGGGATCCCGTTTAAAAGCCTTGGATTTGGTAGATCATAGTATTCTTGGCTAATTCACTAGTCTCCATCCATCTCTCAAATCAATGGAATTCTGGATAGAAAATAACTAGAGGGTAATTATTCAAGGTAATTTGACTCACTATTTCCATGAACATGGCTTCTATGTTTTTTGGTTGGAAAAGAAAGAAGATGGATATTTATTTTTTTAGAAAGGGACATATTTCATGGGGCTTAGAGGGATGTACTCGAACTAGTGGATGATAGACTTTGACATCATGTGGATATTCACTTTGTGGTTTCATTCTAGGTTCATTTGCCTCATATTCCTTCGCACTACCATAATAATTACTCTCTTGTAGCCATAGGAAATGATCTTAGGAAATATATTGACAAATCCAAGCCAACGTCTAGAATGTTCGCTTGTCACAATATTTCTTTAGAAGTTGATATAGAAAAATGGGGTAATTCATTTTTGTAGAAGTGGATATAGACAATTGGACACATTCAAAAAATTGAGATTATGAGCAGTTCCCATTTAAATACAAGGTATGGCATAAGTATGACCACTTTTCTCACTAGTAGAAAAAGATGAATTTATGACTAAAACAATGACTAAAAATTGCATATAAATGAGTAAGTTTAGTTGCGTGACTACTAGTAGTATATTGTTGGACAAATATAACGCGACCAAATATATGACTAAAAAATTTTAGTCATTTATTGGTTGTTTTGGTTCATCATTTTTGTGGTAACTTGAGTCATTGTTTTAGTCATCAATTGTTGTTCACTGATCATTTATTTGGTCGTGGTAGTCCATTATTGTCGTCAACAAGTAGTAAATTTAGTCATTTGTATCTCTTATTTCTTTCAACTGGTAGTATATTTATTCATGGCAATCAACATTTTTTGTCAACGGGTAGTATATTTAGTCATTGTTATAGTCATTGATTGTTATTAACTGGTCATTTATTTAGTTGTGGTAGTCATTTATTGTCGTCAACAAGTAGTAAATTTAGTCATTTGTATCAGTTATTGCCGTCAACTAGTAGTATATTTAGTCATTTTGATTCATTGATTTATGTAAATTGGTAGTGTATTGATATAATGTTTATTAGTTGCATAATCATTATATTTACTACAAGTTTAGTAGTAAATGTCCAATTATATAATGATATGAATAATTTATTATTTACCATAAATTAATTGTGCAATGCAGAAATAAACATAGTACTACAATTAAATTAAAACATTTAATAACTTAGTATTAAAATTAAATTAAAACATTAAATAAAAGATTGATTCTAACATGATCATGATAAAAAACTAAAGTAGTTTGGCATAAAATCAAATTAAAACTTATAATATTGCAATTTAAATGAACTGCAAGATGACCATATACATAATAAAACATGTTAAAAGTAGTACAGTTCTATGATTGAGAGTTTCCAAGTATGCAAAGACACCAAAACATAATATTCATGAACAATGTATATTCAAACTACTGAATGTACAGAAAATCAAATTAAACCATATAATATTGTAATTTAGATGAAGTGCAAGATGATCACACACACACACACACACACACACACACACACATATATGTCAGACAGTTGGCTTAGGTTGATGGATTGTTGGTTGTCATTGATGTGGACTATTGGAGAGTGATATTGTAGATTGATGTCAACCCTTAGTGATTGATGTCAACCCTTGAATAAATTTTGGTAGCGAATTCTGGTAGCACAAAGGTTTGGGTAATGGACCCAAGCTTGTTTCATGTATAATGGTATGCGTTTTAATATATTTGAAGGTAAGACTATTCTAGACGGATAATACATGTCATTCTATTTTTGGTGGCATGTGGAACGTCACATAACTCCTCACGGTTAGAGAGTTATGACCATAAGAAGTTGGAGAACCCAGGTTTGGGTAATGGAACCAAGTTTGTTTGATGGATAATGGTATGATTTTTGATATATTTGAAGGAAACACTATTCTATATGGATAGTACATGTCATTTCATTTTTGGTGGTATGTGGAATGTCACATAACTCCTCACGGTTTGAGAGTTATGGCCTTACAAAGTTGGAAGACCCTGATATGTTGACTTAAAGCCCCAAAAGGTCAAAGAAGTCAAAGAGCTTGCAAAGAAGAAATTATTATTTAAATGATAAATTAAAGTGACAAAGTCAAGAAGGATTATTTAAATAATAAAGTGAATTGACAAAATCAAAGAAGATTATTTAAATGATAAAGTGAGGTGAAAAAGTAAGGAGGAATATTTAAATGATAAAGTAATGGAGAACTTTCTAATTATGGAAAGTGGTTAATCCTAAAAATGAGGAAAATAGGTTAAGTGACCTAAAAATGGGTTAAGTGACCTAGAAATAGGTAAGTGAACTAGAAATGGGTTAAGTGACCTAGAAATGGGTTAATGTAACGAACCTCCTCGTTATGACGACAACCTCTCATAACAAGTGCAATTTTTTTTTTGTGTGTGTGTGCGTGTGTACAAGGGTAACAAGACATTATACTCTGCGCTGGCACATGACGATGAATCATGACACATACAACTGCAATATCAACATAAAGATCTAAGATGCACATCAACATATGCCAGCAATGAACAACAATCAACTGACAAAATAATAAGATTGACTACCCACTCGTCCTACCCTGCAATGGTTAGGACCTCCCAGACACATAAGCAACGCTCAAGCCCAGGTTCCCATTGATTTAAACCATTTAAGGTCTCAGGGTTGGAGACTGTTTTGAGGAACAAGGAGGTGTCTACAACCCGCCCGACATAAGCAGAACAAACCTTCTAAGCTAAAGACAATAACATAACCATCAAGATTGCAAACAACAAGGTTATCGACATTATGGAAGTTTACGATCGTGCGTCATTATTAACTCATTACTACTATTACAGTATTGCATGGGAGGTGTCCCCTTAATCAGATTACAAGACAAAGGCAATTAATAAAGCAAGTAAGGTAATTAACACAGCTTATTCAACCCCCAATCCGAGCCCTGCAATGCATGTCTAAAGTGTAAATGATATCAAGGTATGATCTAAACTTAGTCTTAGAACCAACTCATCTACTCAATTTTAATCTTACAAGTTTCATCATTGTACCATCTAAATCAATTGGCCTTAAAATGCTATTGGTTGCTAAGAGTATTTTGTTTTCAGGTTGATATCTAAAAAATCATGTCAACGAAAACACCTAACTATGTCCCAAGAAGTAGATTATGTACATCATATCCACCTTTATCCAAATTCCTCTTCCCATACTATATTAATAATAATTTATTATCCTTAATAAAGGCACTTCATTGTTTAAAAAGTCATTAAAAACTTAACCATCTCCTAAACCTATGAGGATGTCTAAACCAAGTTTCTAAAGAAATCAGTCTCTTCAACCACTCTTGTGCAATAAAAGTCTACTCTATGAAGGTTCATGTACCTTATTGGTTCACCACAAAACTTAAGAGAAGGACATAAATTAAATGAAGGAAATTATTATTTAAATGAAATGAAGAAAAGGGAACTAAATTAAAGTTAAAGGAAACTAAGCAACCTACTGATTGTATCTTGACAACTATAATATTGTAACATGTTCGAATAGTTGCAACATGTTCAATCAAGTAAAATATACAAGCATCCAAGTTATATTAAAACCACACCCATTTTACATTAACCATATTCAATTTAAATTTAGTACAATGCCCACCAAGACAATACCCACCAAACAATTATTAAAACCATACCAAATATATTAAACAACAATCGCTAAGATTTTATATTAAGACAAATTCTTTTATCCAAATTTAGATAGATTGTTAGATTATTAGATACACAAATAATTTTGAACCAATTGTTGATCTAAGGAAATTATATAATCAGAATCTGACTATCAGGGATCCTTACAAAATTTTAAAATTGATTGAAGGGAGAACTAAATTACAATTAGTTTCAAGGAGCTGAGGAAGCAAGGATCAAATTTCAAAACTGAAAATCTATAATATTGTTTAGATACAAAATTTCCTCATTGAAGCCATTCTTCCAATGACATGTAAAAACAATAAAAGATCCCTGTTAATGGAAAGTGCGATTAAAAATCTCCTTTAATTGAAAGTTGCTATTAAAAGATCCCTTTTAATTTGAGTGTTTCTATAACTGGCCATTCCCTTAATAGGCGTAAACTGGAAAATGTGGAAGGTTGCAGTTAATTAATATTATGGTGGTTGTAAAAGTTGTTGACCAAAGAGTAGGAATTGTGATTACCAGGTTGTGACTGCCAAGTAATAATAAGGAAAAACAGAAGCATTAAAATGAACACAAGAGAACTAAAGGCGGAGGGTGCATGCCTGAAAATCAGAAATCAAAATGGCTACTATCAAGGAAACTGTCAGAAACCAAGAATCCATTTGAAAAAAATTATCCTGACCGTGTCATGACGAACCCCTTCTCTCCCATCCATAACGCGTCTTGCAGAGGTGGAGGTACATGCAACCGTTTACACAGTTCACAGAGGGAGGGTGCATGCAACATCTACAGAGATGCACACTTGTGTTTGCAGAGGCGAAAAAGGTAGATGGTTTTTATTAACAGCAGCAAAGGAAATTAAAACGGTTTCCACACAGTTGCAGGGAGAAAATGAATGGTTTTTAGTTTACAGTTGCAGAGGCAAATTTAAAGGTTTTTAATAATTAGAGACTGTTCCAACTACTAAGGTGATTAATTTGTCCAGAATCAGACTCATTCAGCAAGGGCATGATTAGTAAAAGCTAGAAAAAAAAAATAACCACAATCGACTGCTATCAAAATTTAAATTTCATTCAGTCTTAAAGTGCCAGCCGGTTCAGTTTAAGGGATAGGCAATTTATGTAAATCCAGCGATGTCCATTAAACATATACGATCACAGCCAGTAAAAACATGTCTAATTTCAATCCATTTGAAATCAAATGCTATCCATTAAAAACGATCGCTGCATATAACTCATGGTTTTACTATACACAAGGAAGGTTGAGTTAATTTGAAACGTGGAGTAAGTTTGAAATGCTTGATAAATATAAGAAACATAGAATTAAAGTAAGCATGCAGAGTTATGTGCTAATGAACACACCGGTAAGGAGCATTTTCTTATTAAATGAAAGATCCGCTATGGTAAGTAGAATTCTATACATTTCCAATCAATTTAAAATCTATTCCACATCAATCGATCAAACTAAACAAATGAAATCCATCGCAGACATAAGCACAACTTTGCAGAGAAGACATGTGTAATGTGGTGACACAATCCAGGAATGTGCATGTTAATAAATCCAGTGCTGACTAGTTAAGGAATATGCAATTTAATTAAATTCCAGCACTGTCTAAATAACGAAATATGCAGTTGAAATATAAAGATTGTTTAGTATACTAAGAAGTAAACAACTAATGCAGAGTCCCTTCCATCATTCGATTTGCAAATGTTTAAAATCTTAAAGGGAAACGATTACTGCAATGACATTGTCAATCAATGAGTGCTAAAGTTATTCGCTGAAGAGAAAACAATTAATGCAAGGGACAGTTGGTCGCTGGCCAACAGAGTTACAAGCGCAAACCAAATATCCATCAACATAAAACGCAGTCAATGATGTGAAAACACAGGAATTTCCAGCGAGATAAAGACGAAGTAAATCGAGATAACAATGGATATAAATATGATGAGCTCATGAAAAACCTCGCCAATGATCAAGTTTGTTGGGTTAATAAAATACATCAAGGCGCGAGATAATCAATCAGCAAAGCTATAAAAATCCATTCAAGAAACTAACAATCAGTTTTCCTACTTAGAACACATACAGATCTAAATCACACATCGACGACATTCTATCATTCAACCGAAAGGTGTACCGTTTCCTGTTTTCCTACTTCGAGTGTCGTCCACGCGCTCCGTGCCGCTTCCGCTCGCCGACCGTCAAGACCTCACCAGTGCCTCCCAGCCAACACTAGGGGTACTCCATTGTCTCATTTCCCTCACCCACCTAGATTTACTCCTAAATTTACTCCTAGGTGTCCCTAGATTCCCTTACAGGTTTTAAAATCTTTCCTTAAAAAGAAATTGCTAAATCAGTTCAAAATTAGAAGTTTCTTAAATGCCGATTCTTTTCTAAGTTGGTTTCCCACTTTTTACCATGAGTTTCCCTCTTTTACTTTTATTATTAATTTGGTATCCTTTTACACTTTCACAAGTTAAATAATTAAATTCTTCTTTACCTTTTATCCATAGATTTTATTTAAGTTCTTACTCTGTTCATTTTACCCAAAAATTTATGAAGTCCACAATTATTGCTTAAGTGGTTTTTATTTTAAACTTTTTCATTTTATTTTTTTAGAGAAATTTTCCTAAGGGTAGACAAAATTTTACCCCTAGCGAAGTTTTAAACTTAGAACTTATATTATGGACTGGGTGACACTTAATTAAGGGAGTCATTTTTTTAATGAGATATTCATCTTAGGGCCATCTAGGTTCATTCCTTTAACATCACCAACGCGGCGTTCCCTTCAGGACGCACTACGTGCTCCAAGGGTTCCACTCGCCTCTTTTGTTTCTTTTGTGTGACGTGCCCTTCAGGACGCACAACGTGCTCCAAGGGTGCCACTCGCCTCTTGATTGATTGGTAGACATCAATAACCCCTAGAGTCAACACTCCACCGGGTGAACTTGTGGGAGACTAAGGGCTTCTAAGGAATAAGTCCCCCTCCTTATTGTATGCCCCTTAGAATCATTGTGAGTGACTATCGCAGTTTGCGCCCACGACATCGTGGGTCCTCTTGAACTAGGTAATCGTTAACCTACAGTTCAAGCCATGGTGGGAGTGCTAGTAGGCTGTGGCAGGGCTACTATCCACACCTCTCCCTCAACCTCTCTGGTATTCGTGTGTGGCCCCTTTACTCCATATGTGAGTCTGGTCGGCAAGCTATCGTCAGCCTGCATCATCAACAATCATGTCAGACATGTCCACATAATATCATCGAATCAAATGTACTAAAATCATAGTAAAACAATCAAACCCCAATAGCACACTCCCTGACTTGATCCGAAGTCCAAGGATTCCATCGATGCCTCTGCATCCTCAAGGTCCAAAACCCTGCACACTCAGTAAAACCGAGTCAATAGCACCTGTGTATGTCAATGCAGTAAAACATCATGTCATCTATCATAACGCATCATAATCAAGGACAAATGTTTTAATATCATAATAGTCTGGATCACTTGCGAGCAAGTGTCCTCAAAGAATAAGTTTTCTCAGTGCGCCAGAGCGGGATGTTACATACACCCCCTCTTGCTCTAAAATTCATCCCAAAGTTTCATAGTATAAATGCCGAAATAAGTGTATCATAGTATCATAAGTCTATCTATCAAACAAAAATGGAAACTGTTGGCGCATATCATATGAATCCTCCCACGTCGTTGAGTGCAGACTATAATTGTCCCACTGGAACTTGACCTGATCTATCATTCAACGTCGTAATTGTCGAATGCGATGATCTAAGATGTGGACCAGCTCAGCCGTGAGCACTCCCTCATTCGATACCTGCAAGGAACTCATGTGAATCACATGTGTAGGATCACTAATATAATGTCTCAAAACAGATACATGAAAAACGTTGTGCATACGCCTCAAGGAATCAGGCAAGGCTAGTCGATAGGCCACGGGCCCCTTTCTCTCCACAATCTCGAAGGGTCCCACAAACCTAGGAGAGAGTTTATCTCCCTTCCCAAACTTGATCAGAATCTTATGCGGTTTAACCTGTAAGAAGACTCGATCGTCGACCTTGTAACTACCGTCGACTCTGTGCGCATCGACATAACTCTTCTGTCGATCCTGCACTTCTTTAATCCTTTGTATTATGGTTTGCATTTGCTCTTCCATTTCTTGGATTGCTTCTGGTCCCACCAAGACCCTATCGTCAAGCCGATCCTAACTCAAGGGCATCGACATGGTCGCCCATAAAGAAACTCGAAAGGCGCCATCTTAATGGTGCTCTGGTAACTGTTGTTGTAAGCGAACTCCACTAGTGGCAAGAATTTCTCCCAATGCTTTTGTTGGTCCATCACGTACATGCGCAACATGTCCTCCAAGGTTTGGTTTGTTCGTTCGGTCTGTCCATCAGTCTCTGGGTGATACGCAGTACTAAAGTTAAGTTGGGTTCCCAAGGCCTCTTGGAAACTTGTCCAAAATCGTCCAGTAAACATTGAGCCTCAATCGGATATAATCTTTTTAGGCATGCCATGCAGCCTCACAATATCACTGATGAAAACTCTAGCTATGTCAAGTGCCTGATACGTCGTCCGCACAGGAATAAAGTGAGCACTCTTCATTAGAGTGTCTACTACTACAAAAATCGAGTCATGTCTCCTTGCCGTTAGTGGCAATACAACAATAAAATCCATCAAAATAACCTCCCATTTCGATTCCAAAATGGCATGTGGTTGTAGTAATCCTGTTGGGTGTCTATGTTCAGCCTTTACCTGCTGACATTCTAAACATCTGGCCACATAGTTGACTATGTCGGCCTTCATTCCCTTCCAGAAGAATAAGGGTTTAAGGTCTGCCCTCATCTTCGTGACTCCCGGGTGAGCCATGTAAACTGCTCTATGAGCCTCACTCGGGATCAAAATCCTCAACTCGTTGTTTGGCGGTACGTAAATCCAACTTTTAAACCTCAATAACCCATCACTATCAAATTAAAATCCCTCATATCGTGGTACCATCATTGTGTTTTGTCCGATAAAACCCTCGACCTCTTTGTACCAGTCGTCGTCACGTTGTAAAGTTAGAATTTTTTCACGTAGATTTGTCTGAAGAGGAAACATCGAAAAGATGCGTGGCCTCCGATTCAAAGCATCCACCACTCAGTTCATTGTTCCCTTTATGTAAGTAATCTCAAAGTCGTACTCGCTAAGCAATTCCGACCAACGTCGTTGTCGCGCATTCAGGTCGCTTTACGTAAAAATGTGTTGTAGTCCACAATGATCAGTCTTTAGTTCAAATTTTCATCCAACCAGGTAGTGTCTCCAAACCTTCAAGGCATATACGATGGATAATAACTCCAAATCGTGCGTTGTGTAGTTCTCCTCATGCCTTCTCAGTTTCCTTGAAATGTAAGCAATCACTCATCCGTCTTGCATCAAGACTCCGCATAAGCCTTCCTTGGATGCGTCTGTGCATACCAAGAAGTCCATGTCCATGTTAGGGACCTTTAGTATTGGTTCTATTGTCAAAAACTCCTTAAGCCTCCGAAATCCTTCCGCGCATTTCTCGGTCCAAACAAACTTCTTGTTCTTCTTCTGCAATTCTGTGATCGGATTTGCTATCTTCAAAAATCCCTCGACAAACCATCGATAGTATCCTACTAAACCCATAAAGCTACATACTTCTGGGACATTCATCAGCGTAGGCCATTCCATAATATCCTCGACCTTGGCTGGATCCACGGTGATACCTTCGCCAGAGATGACATGCCCCAAGTAGTGAATCTTCGATTGGTAAAAAGAGCATTTGGACAACTTCCCATACAATTTGTGCTCTCGCAGACACTGTAGTACCAAGTGCAAGTGCTCATCATGCTCCTCCGTCGTCCAAGAGTAAATCAAGATATCCTCAATGAATACTTGGACAAACTTGTCCAAGTATTCACGGAACACCCCATTCATCAAACTCATAAATACCCCTGGGGAGTTTGTCAGTCCAAACGGTAAAATAGTAAACTCGTAATGTCCAAATCTCATCTTAAAGGTGGTCTTAGGGACGCCATCCTCCTTGATCCGTAACTGGTGATACCCTGATCGCAAATCGATCTTGGAGAACACCGTCGCACCATTCATTTGATCAAACATATCATCAATTCTCAGCAATGGATACTGATTCTTGATTGTAGCCTTGTTCAGTTAACGGTAGTTAATGCAAATCCTCCATGATCTGTCCTTATTTCGTATGAAAATAATAGGTGCACCCCATAATGACACACTAGGACGTATCAGTCCCAGGTCCAACAACTCCTTCAGTTGCATTTTCAACTCTTGTAACTTTGGAGTCGACATTCGATAAGGCATTCTTGGTATCGGTTCAATCCTCGGTTTTAGGTCTATGGTAAATTTCAATTCCCTCTTCAGCAGCATCCCAGGTAACTCCTCCAGAAACACGTCTGCGAACTCCTTCACCACTGGAAGGTGTTCTAGACCTTCTGCTACTCCCTTATCGTTTAACACAAGGATCGCATAAAGCTTGCATCCTTTGCGCATAATCTTCCTTAACTGTAAGGAAGAGATGAACCTCATGGAAACTCCCTGGTTCCATCCTATAATCACACATCTCTGTCCCTCGTCATTGACCAAGCTCAATTGTTTTGTCTTACAGTTGAGTATCTCCTCATGCAATTCCAACCAATCCATACCAATCATGACATCATAAGATCCTAAGATCGTGACGTATAGGTTGGCTCTTGTGACAAACTCTCCTAGGTTAAGGGTTCATCCTATAACCTTTCCTCCAACCTTTTGTTTGGCTCCTGAAGCCATCTCCATGAAGCTAAACTCATCTAATTCGACTGCCTTTACCTTAATCCTTTTTAGCACTACACCAGAAATGAAACTCTCGGTAGCACCAGGATCTATCAAAATACTGAGGGTCTGGTCAGTGACGATACCTGTCGAGATTCATCTCGAGCACAGTCAACTGGTGCTCTGCCTGGCGGTTATTTACCGCTGCATGAATCTGATGGGCCTTGCCCATATCTCCCACGATAGTGGGTCCTGCTAATCTAAACGCTTGGTTCCTCTCCACAGGACAGTCACACTGGTAGTGTGTCTCCCCACACATCCAACACCCCTTCTTTGACCCAGTAGTCCTGGTACCTGAAGTAGAAGATGATGGCCCACCAGCATGGAACCCTGGTCTGTTCTGCTGAACAAGCCTAAACTACTGCTGCTGCGGGCGACGGTGTTGTTGATGCTATGGTCCCTGGTAAGGTACCCGCTGTTAAGGCGTCGGTCGCCGGGGTGTAGTAAAAGTGGATCCCCTATGGAAGCCACGATATCCCAACGTATGTCTCACTGGTGTCTGGTGCTGTTGGGTTGCAACTGAAACCTGCCCTGCTGGTCTCGCTGGAGTCCTGGTCTGACCCCCACTGATAGGCTCCTCCTCTACTATGAGGGCCTTCTGGATGGCATCGTGAAAGGTTTGGGGCATCAAAATCCTAACCTTTTCACGCAGGCTACCGTTAAGGCTGAACACAAACCTGTTGACCTTAAGTTTTTCAGTGTTAAGGTGCAAAGCATACCGAAGCAGCTCCATAAAATGGGCCTCGTACTCAGGCACCGTATGACCTCCCTGTCATAGGGCATTGAACTCATTGAGATGCCACTCAATGAATTCCTCTTAAAGGTACCTCTCTTAGAACCGTTCCTCGAATAGTTCCCATGAAACGTCTTCGACGACCATGTTCAGCTGCAGTAGGAGCATCTTCCACCATAGAAGAGCGCTCCCCTTCAGTTGAAATACCTCCATGTGGACCTTCATGTTGGAGGTATAATCGCGAAGTACGAAGCACATCACCATGTTCTCCAACCATGCCTCGGCGGCGGCACCGTCCGAGCCACCAAAGAACTTGGGAAATTTGACCTTCTTGAGTTCACGGTGAATGCTATCAGTAATGGCTGGTGCACGTGGCAGAACTTCAGCAGGCGCCGACGCTCTAGCCTCATCTCTGTCCAAACGAATGATCAGTGCCTCGGACATGCGCTGAAAAGATCTCATCATTCCGACTACATCACCAACTACTATCTTCTCCTGTCCGAGAAACTGCTTGTCTCCCTGGGGGTTAGACCCGTCAAGTGTGGATGCTACTGGAGGTGTTGTGCCTCCTCCCCTAGCACCCCGTCATTTGCCTCCGCGACGTCCTCTAACCATGATTACCTGTATGTACACAATAAAATCGATTAGCAACAGTATAATCAATCATGTCAACGAAATTGGTAGCAATCCCAAGTCGCGGGTTGAACCCGCTCTGATACCATATGTAACGAACCTCCTCGTTACGACGACAACCTCTCATAACAAGTGTAATTTTTTTTTTTTTTTGTGTGTGCATGTGTACAAGGGTAACAAGACATTATACTCTGTGCCTCCACATGACGATGAATCATGACGCATACAACTGCGATATCAACATAAAGATCTAAGATGCACATCAACATCTGCCATCAATGAACAACAATCAACCGACAAAATAATAAGACTGACTACCCACCCATCCTACCCTACAATGGTTAGGACCTCCCAGACACATAAGCAACACTCAAGCCCAGGTTCCCATTGATTTTAACCATTTAAGGTCTCAGGGCTCGTGATTGTTTCGAGGAACAAGGAGGTGTCTACAACCCGCATGACACAAGTAGAACAAACCTTCTAAGCTAAAGACAATAACATAACAATCAAGATTGCAAACAACAAGGTTATCGACATTATGGTAGTTTACGAACGTGCGTCATTATTAACTCATTACTACTATTACGGTATTGCATGGGAGGTGTCCCCTTAATCAAATTATAAGACAAAGACAATTAATAAAGCAAGTAAGGTAATTAACATAGCTTATTCAACCCCCAATATGAGCCCTGCAATGCATGTCTAAAGTGCAAATGATATCAAGGTATGATCTAAACTTAGTCTTAGAAACAACTCATCTGGTCAATTTTAATCTTACAAGTGTCATCATTGTACCATCTAAATCAATTGGCCTTAAAATGTTATTGGTTGCTAAGAGTATTTTGTTTTCAAGTTGATATCTAAAAAATCATGTCAACGAAAACACCTAATTATGTACATCATATCCACCTTTATCCAAATTCCTCTTCTCATACTATATTAATAATAATTTATTATCCTTAATAAAGGCACTTCATTGTTTAAAAAGTCATTAAAAACTTAACCATCTCCTAAACCTATGAGGATGTCTAAACCAAGTTTCTAAATCAATCAGTCTCTTCAACCGCTCTTGTGCAATAAAAGTCTACTCTATGAAGGTTCATGTACCTTATTGGTTCACCACAAAACTTAAGAGAAGGGCATAGATTAAATGAAGGAAATTATTATTTAAATGAAATGAAGAAAAGGGAACTAAATTAAAGTTAAAGGAAACTAGGCAACCTACTGACTGTATCTTGACAACTATAATAGTGTAACATGCTCGAATAGTTGCAACATGTTCAATCAAATAAAATATGCAAGCATCCAAGTTATATTAAAACCACGCCCATTTTACATTAACCATATTCAATTTAAATTTAGTACAATGCCCACTAAGACAATACCCACTAAACAATTATTAAAACCATACCAAATATATTAAACAATACTTGCTAAGATTTTATATTAAGACAAATTCTTTTATCCAAATTTAGATAGATTGTTAGATTAGTAGATATGCAAATAATTTCGAACCAATTGTTGATCTAAGAAAATTATATAACTAGAATCTGATTGTTAGGGATCCTTACAAAATTTTAAAATTGATTGAAGGGAGAACTAAATTGCCATTAGTTTCAAGGAGCTGAGGAAGCAAGGATCAAATTTCAAAACTGAAAATCTATAATATTGTTTAGATACATAATTTCCTCATTGAATCCATTCTTCCAATGACATGTAAAAATAATAAAAGATCCCCGTTAATGGAAAGTGCGATTAAAAATCTCCTTTAATTGAAATTTGCTATTAAAAGATCCCTTTTAATTTGAGTGTTTCTATAACTGGCCATTCCCTTAATAAGCGTAAATTGGAAAATGTGGAAGGTTGCAGTTAATTAATAATATGGTGGTTGTAAAAGTTTCTGACCAAAGAGTAGGAATTGCGGTTACCAGGTTGCGACTGCCAAGTAATAATAAGGAAAAACAGAAGCATTAAAAACGACAAAAGAGAACTAAAGGCAGTGGGTGCATGCCCAAAAATTAGAAATCAAAATGGCTACTGTCAAGGCAACCGTCAGAAACCAAGAATCCATTTGACGAAATTTATCCTGACCGCGTCATGATGAACCCCTTCTCTGTCGTCCATAACGCGTCTTGTAGAGGTGGAGGTACAGGCAACCATTTACACAGTTCATAGAGGGAGGGTGAATGTAACATCTATAGAGATGTGCACTTATGTTTGTAGAGGCGAAAAGGTAGATGGTTTTTATTTACAGCGGAAGAGGCAATTAAAATGGTTTCCACACAGTTGCAGGGCGAAAATGAATGGTTTTTAGTTTACAGTTGTAGAGCCAAATTTAAAGGGTTTTAATAATTAGAGACTCTTCCAATCGTTAAGGCAATTAATTTGTCCAGAATCGGACTCATTCAGCAAGGGCATGATTAGTAAAAGCTGGAAAAAAAAAACAACCACAATCGACTGCTATCAAAAGTTAAATTTCATCGAGTCTTAAAGTGCCAGCCGGTTCGGTTTAAGGGATAGGAAATTTATGTAAATCCAACGCTGTCCGTTAAACATATACAATCATAGCTAGTAAAAACATGTCTAATTTCAATCCATTTGAAATCAAATGCTATCCATTAAAAATGATCGCTACATATAGGTTTGTTCCTTTAACATCACCAATGCAACATGCCCTTCAGGATGCACTACGTGCTCCAAGGGTGCCACTCGGCTCTTTTGTTTCTTTCGCATAACGTGCCCTTCAGGACGCACCACGCACTCCAAGGGTGCCACTCACCTCTTGACTGATTGGTAGACATCAATATCCCCTGGAGTCAACACTCTGCCAGGTGAACTTGTGGGAGACTAAGGGATTCTAAGGAATAAGGCCCCCGCCTTATTGCGCGCCCCTTAGAATCATCGCGAGTGATTTTTGTAGTATGCCCTCGTGACATCGTGGGTCCTCTCGAACTAGGTAATCGTTAACCTATAGTTCGAGCCACAGAGAGAGTGCTAGTAGGTTGTGGCAGGGCTGCTGTCCACACCTCTCCCTCAACCTCTCTGGTAGTCGTGTGTGGCCCTTTTACTCCATATGTGAGTCTGGTCGGCAAGCTATCGTCAACCTGAATCATCAACAATTATGTTAGACATGTCCACATCATATCATCTAATCAAATGTACTAAAATCACATTATAACAATCAAACCCCAATAGCACACTCCTTGACTCGATCCAGAGTCCAAGGGTTTCGTCAATGCCTTTGCATCCTCAAGGTCCAAAACCCTACACACTCAGTAAAACTGAGTCAATAGAACCTGTCTATGTCAATGCAGTAAAACATCATGTGATGTATCATAACGCATCATAATCAAGGAAAAATGTTTTAATATCATAATAGTCTGGATCACTTGCGAGCAAGTGTCCTCAAAGAATAAGTTTTCTCAGTGCACCAGAGCGGGATGTTACAGAAGATACTTCTAAGGAAAAGTTTTGGAGAGAATAAATAAGAGGCAAGGCTCTCTCATGTTATATCACACTTGAGGGTAAAATCACGGAGGTGGGTAACACTTTCATGAAAATTCGATCTCCAAAATTCCGAAAAACATTTTTTCGGTCGAACTAATATTATTTTTCGGCCGAAAGATTATTTTTTCGGTCGAAGTATTTTCGGCCGAACCCTGGAATGTCAAATCGAACGGTACAGTGATGATACCCTCGATTTGTGTGTAAAAATTTAGTTGGATGATTTTTTTCCATCTGACAATATGTTTTCAGCCGAAAGATAATCAGGCTGAAAACTTCTTTCCGCCGAATGAATAGTTCGGACGAACTATTCTTTTGGTCGAAAAATGTTTCAGCGGAAAACTTATTTTGACCAAATTTTTTTTTATATATTAACCACACATCGTTATTGTAATGTTTTTTTCATCTCTTTCCGTTTGTGATAGTGAGTGAGTGTTGAGTGATTGTGAGCATTTATTTTAATCTCTTTTTGTTTGTGATAGTGAGTGAGTGTTGAGTGATTGTGAGCGGTCGGGTTGTTGTGTTCGCACAGACGTCGTGTTGGTGGGCGGTCGAGTTGTTGTGTTGGCGGGCGGTCGAGTGGGTCGAGATTCAGGTAAGCCCAAAACCCCGGTAAATCATAATTTTGAAATTTAATTTAAATGTCCCTTTTAATTTTTAATTTTAACTGTAATTTTTAATTTGTTATTTTAAATTTTAAATTTATTTTTAATTTAAAATTTAATTTATATGTTGGCCCCTATGGCCAAGCAGTGGGAACACCAATAGCCTGGCCATAGGGCTGGGCCTCCACGTCCAAGTCACAGTCCACTGGACTATGGGGGCCAACCCAAATTAATATTTCACCAACAATTATATAACCCAATTTCGAAAATTGCATAACCCAATTTAGAAATTGTTGAAAAAAATCCAAAATGTTGTGTTATCCCTATAATTGATACACTGATAGTAACTTGGTCATATTATTCTAAGAGTTACCAGCTTTAAAAGAAATTTATGCACTGTTTGCTTAGCCTTTCCCTAGACTCCATTTTTAGAGTGGTGATATTATTCAAAGACTTACCAGCTAGAAATGAAATTAATGTAGAGTCTAATTAGCCTTTCCCTTAGCCTCAGAAGTTGAAATTATTTTTGTACTATAAGTGCCATGTATTTTTTTGAAACTCTGAGTGTGTATTATCAAAATTACTCCGGCCTAACTAGGTCAGCATTCTTACTCACACAAAAATAACGCAGGTAGTGTTCCCTCGAAAAGAAGGATATCAACCAACAATTTTAAACTAACTTGTTGAATAGTGTGCTAGTGTACACCCTAGTAAACCAATTTAACAACAAAATTATTCAAATCTTATTGAGGCTGTGTGTTGTCCTAAAACTAGGCAGAGAACATAGGTGACCAAGACCATTGTGTCTCTAGCTTCCTTCTCTATCCTTTTGACACTACCTCGAATGGAAAATGTGCATACTAAACCCAAATACAAATGCCCAACATTCTCTCATAACCATGTAACCCAATTTTACCTATCCAAATTAATTGTGCCTTGTATATTACCAATTTTACACTTAATGTGATTAATTTGAAAATTTTCAACTAATTTCTTAATTTGTTATTAATCTGCAGTTAGTTGAACTAAATCAGTTAAAAAATGATATAGATATGAGTAACTGTTTGATCAGTTTGTGTAACTATTTGATGAACTTGTGATTAGTTTGTGTAATTGTTCAAAAGATTACATTCTGAATATAAAAGTGTTATAAAATTCTGTGCATAAATGAGTTTGGTACACGTAGAAGAAATCTTTATGTTTATTTCAAATTTGTTAATATTTGTACATTCTAATTATAAAAGTGTTATAAAATTCCGTGCATAAATGTGTTATATAGTTTGGTACAGGTAGAAGAAATCTGTAAGTTTTAAACCTGCGAAGTAAAGCAATGCATATATATTCTTCAGTAATACAGAAATTAATCAATGGCTCATACACAGAATACACAGAGATCTTTACCGAAAACCCTCAACCGGGAAAACCTTTCTTTTTCATTATATCGAATTTCACCATTCGCCATACAATATATACAATGTTTTTAGGTATTCCGTAGATACCAAAACCCTAATCCCTTATCCGGGATTAATTTACAAATCAGCTAAAAATAGCAAAAACCGCCCCAAAAAAAAATGACAATTGTGTATGGATCGTCAGACACAGTTGTCGTATCTGACGTACCCACACACACACACATGAAAAGAATATAACACGTACCCAACATTCTCCCACTTGTTGTTTTCTTTGCATCCAGGGGTCCAGGGGATTATATAGTCAACAATCCAGGGCAGCAATGCCCATTGTTACTCTACACCAAGAGAACTTTTCTGTGCTCACAGACTTTGTCAATGAATCTG
>ML779068.1:1008093-1023758 GCA_009831015.1 Picea engelmannii | reverse complement strand
ACCGGGAAAACCTTTCTTTTTCATTATATCGAATTTCACCATTCTCCATACAATATATACAATGTTTTTAGGTATTCCGTAGATACCAAAACCCTAATCCCTTAATCCGAGATTAATTTACAAATCAGCTAAAAATAGCAAAAACCGCCAAGACGGATCGTCAGACGCAGTTGTCGTATCTGACGCACCCACACACACACACATGCAAAGAATATAACACATACCCAACAAAATCTTTATGTTTATTTTAAATTTGTTAAAATTAGTATTTAGATTTTAGATTTGGTATGTGCGCATTTGTTTTTGTCCAGTTTATATTTAAAGACAATATTTTATTGACTGGTAATAGTTCTGGTCTATTGTTTGACCACATAATTTATTAAGTGGTTTAATTGAAATAAATTTATGCATAGAAATATTTTTCGTTCTTTTGCTTATATTCAAATATTATCCAACGAACATCATCTTAATCTTTTTAATAAATTATATTTCTTGTAAATATAAATATGTTCTTATATTTATTAAAATATAAATCTATTCGTATTTTTACAAATAATTCTGTATATATATATATATATATATATATATAATTGAAAAATGTGAAAACATATATTTTTAATTTTTTTTAATAAATTTAAAAATAAAATAGGAAGACAATTTAAAAATTATATGTTTATATTTTCAAATTATAAGTGCACAAACAATAAATTTATAAACAATATTGAATTACTTGAAAATCAGAGTTTGATATAGACATTAATAAATAATTTATAAACAATATGGATTTAGTTAATTTGATGTAGACATTTAACAATCAAATATTAAGAATATAGTAAGCATTTAAGTGATTAGTCTGTGCCTGAGCAATCGACCATGAGCCGAATCTATTGTTTTTCACTCCAGTGTTAAAGACTTAGATTCAAATGCCCTCCTTTTCTGTGCATAGATAATCTCTTATTAAAATTGGTTGACTTGGCCGCGGGGTCCAACCCCGTGGCCAAGCCATGGGTATTCCCATGGATTGGACACATGTTTGCCCCCTTGTGACCAAGTCGCTCTTATTTCAAACGTTTTGTATTTCATAAAAAATTCAAACTGTCCAAGTTTTAATTTCAAACATTTTTTATTTTAAAAAAATTTCAAATCTTTAGGAATTCGATTTATAAATCCATTTTTACATATGTAATATTAGATTATCATAAGTTATAAACATTATTTTATTGATTGTTGATTCTGGAATCCCTTGCTGTACATTATTGTCTATCTTATAATTTGTAAAGAAATATTTGTGAAATATACATACAATGGAAAATATTTAAAACATATATATGTAAAAAGAAATTAATAAATTTAAAAATAAAATAGGAAGACAATTTAAAATTTACTTGTTTATATGGTCAAATTATATAGACAAACAATAAATTTATAAACAATATGGATTTACTTAAAAATGGGAATTTGATATATAGACATTAATAAATAATTGATAAACAATATGGATTTAGTTAATTTGATATAGAAATTTAACAATCAAATATTAAGTTTTTAAATTTGATATAGACATTTAACAGTCAAAAGAATAGAGTGAGTATTTAAGTGATTAGTTTGTCCCTGAGCAGTCGACTAGGATCCGAATCTATTGTCTTTCGCTCTGGTGTTAAATACTTAGATTCAAATGCCTTGCTATTATGTGCATAAATAATCTCTTATTAAAATTGGTTGTGAGTTGGTTGTGGGGGTCCAGCCCTATGGACAAGCCATGGGCATTCCCATGGCTGGCTCCCTGTGGTCAACTCACAGTCATTTCAAATGTTTCGTATTTTATAAAAATTTCAAATTGTCCAACTTTTTATTTCAGACGTTTTGTATTTTCTAAAAATTTCAAATCTTTAGGAATTCAATTTATAAATCCATTTTTACATGTGTAATATTAGAGTATCATAAGTTTATTACAACGTTTATCTTACAATGTTTCTTACAATACCTTGTTTACCGTTAAATTATATTAACCCTTTCATAAGTTAAGTTGTTATGTTATTTTCAATTTTTTTGCACATGATGCTACAAAGCATTAGTTGTAGGTTTTTAATAATGTGAATCTAGATTATTAAATGTATTCAAAATATTTTGATGATATAAAATATTGGTTGTATGGTTTTAATAAAGTAAGTAGATTATAAATTTTATTCAAAATATTGAGGATATTGAAGGAGTCCTACACATGAAATGATGTCCTTATTAGATGAGATTGTCATATTATAGATAAAATCCATGGATCCCTTGATTTATAACACCTTGAATACCATTGCACCACTTCTCAACAAGTGAATGCATATGATATGTTGGTTGCGTGTACAAGGATACAATTCCATCAATCCCTTAGACACCTTGCATTTACGAATGCCAATTTTCCCAAGGAGACAATACCTTTGATTGTTGATGCAAGAAAAATAACATGGAATGTATTTCATCCAACCACAATACTTTGGGCATGGATGGCCCTATATTGGACTTGATTCCCATATATATGCTCCCTTAGTTGAGGCCTATATTGGATTTGATTCCTAGACTATAGGGAATTTAATAAATTGCGCTTAAAGATATGTTTCTTATTCCAACCATTAATAAATTATTAACTTGTATTTGTAATCCCCTTTCTTGTTGTTTTTCTGAATTGATTTTCTTTGACAAACCCAACTTTTGATTTCAATGACTTCTATGTGTGATTTTTATTGATTATTATAAAAAGATTGTGGTTTTGTCTTCTGTCCCTTACCCTTTAGTCATCATTCCATGCTTGAGAGTTCGGCTAGGAGATAAGATGACGGTCATCACTTCGGTGCTTAAAGACCTATAGATTCAAATGCCCTACTTTTATGTGCATGGATGATGAGTGAAGGATAAGAATTTTTCATGATGTCTATCCCTTACTTATCTTTGAGTTGATTTATTCATGGATGAATGTTTAGTCTTTGTGCCTTCTTATGAGTAAGTACCTCTGTGGCTTAATTGATTAAAACTTTGATTTCTCTCTACGCTTTTAATTTATTGAACTTGGGTAAATCTTTGCATTTTTATTGATAAAATCTGCATTGTGAATGATAAACCTCTGAGTTGAGTGAAAATCCCTTGGTGAAACCAACTTCTAATTTCAATGACTTATCTGTGTGGGTTTTATTGATTATTATGAAAAGATTGTGTTTTTATCTTTCATCCCTTATCTCTTTAGTCATCAGTTTGTGCCTGAGAAGTCGTCTAGGAGCCGAATTGACGGTCGTCACTTTGGTGTTTAAAGACCTATAGATTCAAATACCCTACTTTTCTGTGCATTGATGATGAGTGAAGGATAAAAAATTTCTCTACTATTTATCCCTTACTTATCTATGAGTTGATTGATTCATGGTTGAATGTTTAGTCTTTGTGCCTACTTGTGTAGATTTGGTTTTTCCTTGAAATTCATCTGATCAACATTTAATTTAATATGCTTGGATTGTTAGTCAATAACCAACTAAATTTCACTTTTTTTAGACTCTAGAACAACCAAATTCAACCCTCACTTTTGATATGGCTTGTCTTCCAAACCATAGTCTCTTATCATAGTATACTGCTCAAAAATAAACCATAGACTTTTGCAATTGTAGTGACCCTTTGACTAAAGGAATAATTATAACGAATACTTATTTTTGGATAATAAAGTCTAATATAGACATAAAATATTTTACATACTGCATAAAACCTAAGGTCTTATCTTTTTTTCTTTATTCATAATTTTTGTTGGTTAATGTTGGAGATATTAACTCGTACTTGTCTTCTCCTTAACTTTTCATGAATTTTAAAAGGATGGATATTGAGGAGAGATGTCGACATGAGATTCTTCAAACATTCATTGCAAACGCTCTAGGTTCTCCCAAGAAGGAAGAAGAGAAACTCCTTCGACTAAGACTCCGAGTGACCAACAACAATCTCGTCAGAGGAGATTTTCAACCAAGTCTGTGAATAGATCAACTGCAGAATGTTCTCAAGCAAGTGCTATGGATGCAACCTTCTTAGATAGGTTTCACATTGATACTCCTACACCTGAGAATGTAGGGAATGCCTCAAGACAAGAGAATATTTCTGGTAATTTTCTTTGATTTTGTTTATTTTTGTTGTATTTTTGTGTATTTAAATTTATGTGAAGTTAATTGTTGTAATTACTTTCAAATGTGTGTGTAGATAATGAGTTTAGAGAAAGGGACGATAATGAAAGAGAGAGTGGTTGTCACTAAGATTATAATGTAGGTACAGAGGGTGAAGGTGAATTTAGGAGGCCACGTTATCAAGAAATAGAAGATTACACGCCTACATCCACCTATCCTTCGGATGTTGCTGATGAAATTCCTTGCGAAGGGATTACTAAGGAAATAACGCTTGAGTGATGCTCAGGTGTTAAAAGGAGGTTGGAAAATGATTTGGTGGTTTTGGAACTCCTTCAGGAGAGTAAACAAATCTTGCAAATCATTTTTCATTCATTGCAAAACTTTATGGAGGCATATCAGAAGATGGGGCCAACCATTGACAATTTTGTCGATCTAATGAGGCGATGAAAGTCAGAGGTGATGGGCCCTAATAAATGGGAGGCAGTAAAAAATAGAGTTTCAAAAGAAAAAGTCATTTCAATGTTCAATTTTAAATATGGGCCAAAGCAGAAGATGTTGAAGGTGAAATATTTTAAGCACCCTGACATTGAAATATATATGTATAATAGATTTTTGATGACATATGGAAAATTGTCGTGGAATGATGAGTTTCCACACTATTTTGCAAGACACTTTTATGCAGAGTTTTTCTTATACATGCACCATGATTATACTAGTCTATCATCCAAATATTATGGGACTGGTAAAGGAAGGACATATGATCGCAAAGGGGCATATCGAAATGCGACATTGTTGATGCCTCCACAAACTTTAGTACCTCACCCAACATGGGCATTCTCTTCATATTCATAGATGAAAGCTACATCAGAGGTTGACAAAGAGGCTAGGAATGCAATTAGGGAAAATTTGGAAGCAATTTTTTATGGTGTTGATGTTGGCATGAACCGTCAGCGAGCGAAAGCCAATTCTCGGGCCATATTTGTTTATAAAACAGATACAGAGTTAGATACTATGTCAACAGAATATGTTTTGGAGTATGCATAAATTTTTCTTGATGATTGGAAGAAGGTTATTCAGAATGATGACCCGAACATCAGATTGGTATGTGTTCTAGTTAGTAAATTTTTTATTCATTTTAGGATAGTTTACTTCTAATTATATATTTAGATATCATTGTATCTATAGAAATAATCAAGTTGTTATTGTCGTTAATTTCATTTTGGAGATATGTTAAATGAATCTCCGACAAATATGAGACTTGATTCCACAAGTTTAAAATTGGATGGGTTGAATCAAGTATGTGTTTTCTAATATCCACATATGAGCACTTTAGTTGTTCAATCTCCAATATTTTGAATAAGAGATTGAAACAACATTTATAATTTTGTATAAATTTGAACACATTGAATCCTGGGTTTAGTTTTTAGTTGTGTTGTTCATAGATCCCTATTCCATATCCTACTACTTGGGAAAGCTTGTCTCAATTCGCATTGGGAGAGTTTGAAGAGAGTGGGAGTTCACAGGTATCATTTAATGTCTTAAAATCATTTAAATTTAATGTGTTATAATCATTTAAATTTAATTTTTCAATTTTTCAAATTTGAAATTTGTTATATAGGCTAATGTGGAGAAGAGAGTACATGAGAGTGTGCTTGGGAAGGAGATTGGGATTGAGGAGGAAATGGAGGAAGCACCCATATTTGGGAAGGATGTGTCCATTCCAGATGATTCATAAATGTATGTTTTTTACTTTTATCAAATTTTTGTTTTCTCAAATTTTTAGTTTAGCCTTTCCTATTCAACACTTTGATCAATTATTTTTAAATATATAGAACCCCTAGATAAGCTTATCGTTGTATTAAATGGTGTAAATTCAACCTTATTTAAGGTTAGATCATGATGAATAACTAATTTTGAACTTGATCATTTGATTATTTGAGAACAAACTCTATCCCACATCAGAAAAGAGAAATTTTCTAAATTTTCTTTGATTGCATTCCTTTCTTTCTTGTCCAAGAATGACGTAGTATGGACATTTGTGTTTTTTACATACAACGAAGTGAATTCTTTCTTGTCAAGGTATTGTCAAACTCTTAACTAAATTGGTTACTAATCACAAAAACCAACATTCAAGTAGATTTACAAATAAGCTTACACATATTGTATATGTGAGCTAACTCGCACATATTGTATATGTGAGATAAATCACACATATTTTATATGTGATCTAGATCACACATAATTTCAAAGAGCATTTGATTATATGTAATAATTCACATCCCATTTAAATGGTTTTTGAAGAATGACTTAATATACATTTGCAGATTTGTGTTTTCTTCATGTACATGCAAGATTATATGAGAACATATATTCCACCGCAGAAAGAGGAGATAAGTATTTTTTGGAAGAATGGTTTTTAAAATGGATATTTGTGAACTTTTTTAGATATAAGTAGTTTTTTGGAAGAATGCCTTAACATGGAGATTTATGATTCCTTTAATTTGAAAGGGCGTCATGGAATTTGATTATATGACCACTGCAGAAGAGGAGAGAAGTATTTTACTGCTGAGGAGATTAGTATTTTATTGTTGTGTAAATATGATCAAATAACATCACCTGGGATGAGAATTTCACATGAAGGATTTGAGACTTTATCCTCAAGGAGAATTTCACCTGAAGTATTTGAGACTTTATCCACAAGGAGATACGTATTTCATTGGAAAAATGACTTAATATGTAGATTTGAGAACTTTCTTCATACATGATTCTATATTTATTTTCATATTATTATCTAATTCTAACTCACAATTGTTTTTTACCAAGAGCACAATTTTTCTCTTAAATTTTTATAAGATTTTAGATAAGATTTACAAATTGTTTAAATCATGTATACTTAATGTGGAAAGTAATTATCTTAAATCTATTTAACTGTGGTTGGGTATGTCATTATTTTTTATTGTTTATTTAATATTTAGTTACAGTATATATGCTAATATATGTTATTTGTTTTTTTTTATTATTGCTTTTTATTGTTACAAATGTCTAAAATATATTTGGTGGAAAATATGTTTACAATATATTTTGTGAGAAAGAGTATGTTGGAGGATGAGACTTAACTCTTTTGGTATGTATGTCAATTTTGTTTTAATAACAATTTTTGAATTCTGTTTTATTTCGCATGTTTGAATTGTAGTTTTTTAATTTTTTAATTTTGTTTTTTTGCAGGTTTGAATTGCAGGTATGAAGTGATCTATCTTAAAGCGATGACTTAGAGTCCAGAATTTTGGAGTTAAATGTCCTAGTTTTTGTTATCATCCTAAAATGGACGTGGAACCTATGTATTTTACAGTGTAACTATTCAGACTTTGATATATATATATATATATATATATATTTCATAATTTTGGAATTCAAAATATCAATTTATTGTCTCATATTTGATTTCTCAAAGTTGATGGAAAAAAATTGGCAAAGTTGTTAGTAATGAACCAATGTTTTGTATATTCTCCTTTTTACAATGCATTAAATTAAGCATCAAACTCTTAAATACTTTTCTGCTATGTATTAATTTAAATGTTTCATTTTATGTTCATTGTGGACTGGAGTGTTAAAAATATGATTCTACTCTTAAATACTTTTCTCCTATGTGTTAATTTAAATGTTTCATTTTATGTTCACTGTGGACTGTTAAAAATATGATTATATTGACATATCATCAAATAATTTTGGCAGAATAATTTAATATTAAAAGTTTTTTTTTTTTTTTCTAGTTACAAATGACCATGTTGGTTACATAGATGCATTTTAACTAAAAAAAAACTAAAGGAAAGATAAGCATATGGGATCTATGAAATAAATGAAAAGAAAAAATTAGAGTGTGAAATAATACAAGAATGTGTTATTTATCTATTTAAGAATATGCAAAGCCAATAACAAGAATGTGTTGTTGTTTATATATTTAAGAATATGCAAACCCAATAGATGGACAAGAAAAAAATGAACTGCCAAACATATAAAATTGTATCATTGCATATCTATTTAAGAATATATGATAGTAGACAACACTTTAAACCATGCAAAACCTATTTGAGAATATATGGTAGTAAAAAACACTTTAAACCATGCAAAGCCTATGCTGGTATGAACTGCACTAAAATGAAGAAATTTACGTGATCTACTAATTTTCTTATAAGAAACTTGTGTTTGATTTTGGAAGAAGGTAACCAATGTGGGATTCAAAGGAGGAGGTATGCATTCAAGCATTGTGTTTTAGACATGCCAAGGAACAACACATACCCCTTGTACAACTCAGATATCATGTATGAAAGGAAATTACGTTAGTAAAATGATTTGCAGGCTATGGTTTAGTACTATTCACATAAACCCACAATTTTGTAAGGGTCATTCACTTGATTTTAGGCAAGGTTGTATTATTTTCCTTAACTTTGTTAGAGAAGATCTATTAGTTACAATTTATGCAATTTAATTCTAATGATTAACACTTCTAAAAAAGTTTAAATGAAAATCAACTTAATTATTAAAATGAAGATTCTAATTAATTTCAAATTTTAAATGAAAATCAACTTAATTAGAATGGAGATATTTGTATATATATATGATATTATTATTAAAGTGTTATTACAAAAAGTGGAAGAGATGTGTCCCCGAGGTGTAGGATAGTCGGTGACGGAGTGTGTTGTTAAGCCACTCCGTGATGTTAAAGTCACCGGTTCGAAACCTGTGGGGACAAAAAATCCAACCATGTTAAGGGTTGGTGTGGCTCAGGCCGGGTGCGATCCCCGGGTGATTTTGATGGCTTAGATGCCCCTGAGTCACGGTTTCTCAAGCCATAGGTTAATCACGTAGCCAACAGGTCTCGCACAAATTAACAAACAAAAAAAAAGAAGTGGAAGAGATGTTTAAATTGTTTTTAGTTGTTAGAATATTAATTTAAAAAATGAAAATAAGAATTACCACTTAAAGAAGTCAATGCTCTCAAATCTAGGATAGAATAGATGTTCAACTTTTCTTTGATTGGTGCAATAGTAATAAAAATAAAATTCTCAAGATAGAAGAGATATCCAAATTAATTATAGGTAATGTTTATACAATAAAATCTTGAGATAGAAAAGATGTTCAACTCTTTTTTGGTTTGTGTGCTAATGATAAAATAAAATGCTCAAATTAATGTGACAATAAAATAAAACCTTAAAATGGATGAGATGATCAACTCTTCTTTAATTTTATAATAGTCATTAAAAGAATGCTCAAAGATAGAAGAGATATTCACCTCAAAGTTCATATACCCTTAATAAAATAAAATTTCAAAATGAAATAGATGTTTTTAACTCTTCTTTAATTGTGAGAACAATAATTAAAAAAAAATATTCAAAATAAAAGAGAACATTTCAATTCAACTTTATTTTATATAATGCTCGTAAAATAAAATAAAAAACGGAATGAGTTAAAATTTGAAACACGATATTATTACAATAGAAAATATAAAATATGTTTAACTTTTTTTAAAATTAATGCAATATTATTAAAATAAAATGGAAACAAATACTATTGAAAAAAGTAGGTGTTCAATGAAAATGGTGTTTAACAATTTTTTAGTTTAAAATAAAATGGTCACAATACAAAAGATATACAACTCAATTTTGATTGGTCTAATGCTCATAAAATAATTTTGATTGGTGTAATGGTTAAAAAACACAATTAAAATATGGTTGAACCATATTTTATCTATGTTTTTTTAAAAATGATCTGGAGTTTTTTATACATACCCTTTTTATACATATCCTATTTGGAAATATGGTTGAAAATAGTCAAAACAAGTCATCAATTTAGGTTCCGTAGATGCAATCTATAGGTTCTTCCCTGAAATTGTAAATAAGGTTTGATAAACTTTATGATTCATGAAAAATATAACTTTTCTTAATTGAATGGACCATGAAAGTAAACTAATGGAAATGATTCTAGAATCCTAGATATTCATAAAGACATGTACTTTCAATGATTTTTTATTTTTTTTTATGGAATGTACATGTGACACTTGTTTAAAAACATTGTAATGGTATTCCATCTTCAATTATTCATTCATGATCAACTTTGGACATTTTCCATTTTCTAACTTTTTTTTTTTTACTGAACTTCTATTAACTTTATGCGCTCTGCACATACCAAATGACTATATTGACAACTTGTGACATCTGACTGGTAGTATTGAAAGTGAACATGAGTACCGGTTTGATGGGTTTCTTGAGAAAATATCCTTTCAATACAATGGATCATCTTTCATATATAAAACCGTTATCATCAAAATATTCTAATAGCCTCATATTTTGTTCTGTGCATCGCATAAAATAATATTTCATGTTTTCAGTGTTGTCTGTAGGTGTAACCATGGAAAAGATGATGCAGGAGTATCGCCCACACATCAAGCGAGCCAGTGCGGAAGCAGAGGACAACTGGACAAGCCAGCACACATTTTGAAAACACTTTGGAATTGATGCGCCAAATCTTTAATGAAGCCATTTATGAAGGAGCACCTTTGTATATTGTAAACAGGCCTTGAGTGGATAGCTCTCGTCCTTTAGTAGATAACCGACATTTAACATAGTTAATGCAGGTAGATAGGATTTTAATTCATAGATTAGACAGTTTTAGAAAGAAGGAGGGAAAATGGATATAGACACCCTCATTGTATCTTTGTAACATTAGCCTGAGCACAAAATAGAAGCAGGAAGAGCACAGTGGGAGAGCAGAGAGATGTAGAAGAACATCCATGTATAGATCTTGAATTAATAGAAGAAATTGATTCAAATCCATGGTTTTGTGTCTTTTCTCTGTGTGTTGATGTTAAATGATGTGCTCATGAGTTTGTTTTCCTGTTATGCAATTGCTTTATTGCTATGTATGTGATTTCATGGTAGAGTTTGAAATCTGAAGGGAAGAAAGAATGAGTTTCAATTGTTTCTCTATTTGAGCCAGAGATTCCTGCAAGGAGTGCAGTCGAATTGTCCGCAAGGAGTGCGTTGACAGAGGGTTCAGATAGAGATAAATTTTGTTCTCATTCATCCCAAAGGTGCAGTTGGGCATAGGAGCCGTGTAAGGAGTGCGCAGGTTGGGTAAAAGTATCAGGGTTGCGAACCTGAGTGAGTCTTTGAAGGATTGCTACTGCAAGTGTGCACAGAGTCGAAGACTCCAACACTCAGATGAGGTTGGAGGTTTTCCGCAAGGAGTGCATGAAAAGTTTCTTTCTGAGGCCTTGAAAGTCGTGGAAAGCTCAAGAATGGTAGGTCTTCAAATTCATCGAAGGATTACACAAGAGAAGTTGTGGTTGAAGTATTCAAGAAGGCACTGGAAGTTTTGCGTGCAGGTGAACAAGTCTTCGTGGAGGAAGTATTTGACTCATTTTGCAGAATTCATCAGGAAGGAACGTATGATCGAAATTTCCCGAGGAGAATCCGCGAATCGTCGTAAGCCGTTAGATCTTGAAGAGGTGCTGGGAAGATACGACGACGTATTCCCAAAAGGTTCCAAGCTCAGGAGGGGCGGAGCCGTTGATCAGGACCAAGAGGGTCATTGGATTCACACGCGTATCGTGGATCAGGGTTTCATGAGTTGAGGCTCCAAAATATTGCAACAGAAATTGCGATATCGCGAAGGACGATATCCCGACAGATCAGAACTGTCCATCAGTGGGGACGTGTGTCAAAAGATCTGACGAAGTCAGAGTTCGTCATATCAGAGGTCTTGAGGACAGGATACTTAGATAGTTTGGAATCGTGATACGCAATATCCCGACAGTCAAAGGGCAGTGTGCATGGGCCACAACAAAGTCGACGAGTGGAGGACAGGTGGCACACCGTATCGGCGTTCGGGGAAAGTAAAGTCCCAAAATATTTGACACCAGGATTCGCGATCCCACGAACCCCGAAATCCTGATAGAAGTGACGGGAAGTGGAAAATTCAACTTCCACGTGTGCAACAGAGTTTTGGCCTATGGAGCATAAGGAGTCGGGGATACAAGTAGTTCGATATCGCGAGTTGAGAAATCGCGATAGAGCAGAAGTCCCGACAGGATAAGATAAGGTTAGCGTTGACTGAGGCATCGGGTCTCAGCGATCCGAGAGTATAGCGTTCGACCTTTGAACTCATGACGCCGCGAGTTCCGATCCTCTGATAAGTAAAGAGAGGGGATCGCGCAAAGAGTGTTGTGGGTGTATATTTCTCGACAGGGAAAGGGAAGAACGTTTGAGTTCTTCGGGCCAAGAAAAGAAGAAGATCCTGTGAGCGGACTTGCCTGCGGGTGCGGCTGTGTCAGAGTAGCTTAAATGATGATGAGCAGAAAAGATGATAAAGATAATTTCAACAAAGAAGCAGTTAAGAATTCCTTTATTGAAAATACCAGAAGAAAAACACTAAAATATTTTGAGTCAGAAACAGGGTATATGAGATAAGTCTTGCAACATTCGTTACTCTTAAAGATTAGATTCAGAAAAAAATATGATAACAAAGCGAGAATAACATGTTGAAAAATACTGAGAGGGGGGGTGAATCAGTATTTTGAGCTATCAATCGATTTTTCACTTTTCTTTCACTGAAAAATCTTAGTCTACTTTATAGAGACCAGTTGTTGTATATTATTATGAAAACAATGGTGAAACCAGAGATCTTATTATGAATTTCTTCATTCATCATATGTCTTTTAAACTGTAATTCAACAAAACAAAATAAACTAACACAGATGAATAGGACACATGAACACCAAGATTTAAGGTGGAAACCCAAATCGGGAGAAAACCATCACTGCTGTTGTCTCTGTCTTCAATGATTATTATTAAGAAAACATTCTACAACAATGTACTAGTGCAGACTCATACTAGTATGCAGGCTTCTACCTGTAGAAGGCTAAAACCTTCTCTCATTTACCAACCTTTCCTGGAAGGGAGCTTCAACCCCCTGAAGATAGCACCAGTTTCTACTGGCAGATTCCTACTACTGAAGGGTTTAACTCTCATACTCACTGCTGACCACGTTTCATTAATTTTCACACTGGATCAGACAGTTTGATCTAGTAGTTATGACAATCACTGAAATTATCTCAAGAGTAAACACAGATCTACATACTTCCAGACAGTTATCAAAACGACACACATTAAACAAGTCAATAAACCTGGAGATGATGCCTCTACTCTCATGGTTGCTGAACCCACAACCGAGATCTCTCTGTCAATGTAGATTTGTCACCCGACTGCCACCAGGAGGTTCCTCTTTCCTCAAACCTTCCATGTGGCCTACACAAATGACCTCACCCACCAGTAGATATCCCTACTGTCAGAAAATGGCCTCTGCGTCCTCCAAAAGGACCTCTGTGACCTATCACCGTCCTCCTTTTCCTCTGTCGAATCACATGTAGGAAGAGCATCGACCCCTTCTTAAGCCCATTGGTCTAGGACTCGTTCAACGCTCATTGTGTCCCATATTTATTGCCCGGAGGAAATCAGGCTCCTGTTTTAAAATTTGAATTAAAATTACGCGTGCCCTTTTAAATCAATGGCCCTGATCATTTCTAGATCTGACGGTCTAGATTCACTCGCGATTTCACATTTCGTGAAATCAGGGTTTTTGATGTCAAGTGACTTTGTCATTACAAAGTCCCATTCCCCGATGCCGATGCGCCCCTTTCCATGCGCTAGCCCTGCTAGCTATAGGCCTTGGCCTACATGACCATCTACACATGACCTTAGTCAAACCTCCCATCGAGGTTTCAGCGTTTTCGATGTCACCATGCACATGCCTCCGAGATTCCCGATCCCCGATTTCCCGATGTGTCCCTACACACGCTTACAGTTGGCCCCCACTCATCGGGGTTTCGTGCATCGCGATTCTAAACTGCAAAAAACTCTTGTGAGCGGGATCCCTGATTTCCTGATGAACGAAATGCCGACGGTTCCTTGATCTTCGACACCTGTTCCTCAGATGGACGGTCCCGATCCCTTCGGGATTTCGAGACTTTCTATGTCTCGTTTCCTTCGACCTCAGGAACTCCGATTTCCCGATGGCCAATATGCCAACGGTGCCTTAATATTTGACACATGTCCCTCATATGGACGGTCCCGATCATCGATGCCTCTGCTGACGTCACACGTGGTTTGACACGTGTTAGATCCTGCCATGTGTCACTCTGATTCGTGACTTACATGTGCCTGAAATGTTGAATCTGCCTGACACCTGTCATTCCCTGGTTGTGCCACGTGTCCCTTGCTGACGTGGTCTGCTGTCGTGAGTTGGATCAACGGTTCAGATGCAATCTTAGCTCAACGACTGTGATTACATCGCGAAATCGCATATCGCGATTTAGGGGTTTTCATTGTCATTGTTCACGAGACTCGTGAAACTACAATTCTCGATTCTCCGATGAAGCCTCTTGTTTACACGTGGATGGTCGCGATCACTGCTTGATTTAACGACTGTGATCAAATCGCGAAATCGCATATCGCGATTTCGGGGTTTTCGATGTCAATTGAACTGGACATTTCAAAGTCCCGATCCCCGATTCTCCGATGGCTTATCCCCCTCGCAGCTTCTACAGATCTGACGGCTGTCAGGTGTCTACTTCCAATCTGACGACTCAGATCACTTCTTCTGCACGCCAACTCCTACTCTTAACATCTGCGCAGCTTCTCCCGATCCAACAGTTGTCGGGATTTCCGAGTGAGATCGGTATCTTTCCTGTGCTTCTTGCGCGTATAAGAACGCTATTCCTCATGAGCTTATTATCCTCGAATCCTTAAAGGATTCCGATGTCTGCTTCACTGTTGTACTTAAGCGAGCATCACTACTGTACTTTCCATCAATGACAAGTCTACGCTATCTGTAAAAAAAACAGTTCCAACAATCTCCCCCTTTGTCATTGATGGCAATACTCTTCCTCGGAAATACTCTTCCTCTTGTCTTTTTCCTCCCCCTTTGACATCAATGGAAAAGAGTGGAAAATTCCATGCTCCCCCTGAAACCATGTTGTATTTGCTGAATAACCCTTTGCATATGATCAATGCTCCCCCTTAGCCAGAGCATTTAAAGATGTTGATTAACACCTTAGATTTATGTACTTAATTAGACCTGATCCTCTGCATGGCAGAGACTACTCCCAGTTTTTGTCGGAGATATTCGAACACTTCTCTGGGTAGAGGCTTGGTAAAGATATCAGCCACTTGTTCTTTGGAGGGAACATACTCCAATTTCACCTTTTGCTCAAGCACATGTTCTCGTAAGAAGTGATATTTTATGGGAATGTGCTTGGTCTTGGAATGCATAACAAGATTCTTTGAGATACTGATGGCACTTGTATTATCACACATAATAGAGATAGAATATGAACATTTGATTTGAAAGTCTTGAAGGGTTTGCATCATCCAAAGAAGTTGAGTGCAACAAGATGTTGCAGCCACGTATTCTGCTTCTGCTGTAGATAAGGCAATGGAACTTTGTTTCTTGCTGAACCAAGATACTAATCGG
>ML779068.1:983062-1005751 GCA_009831015.1 Picea engelmannii | reverse complement strand
TTTTGAACTAAAGACAACTTCAGTTCCTTGATCACACATTTGACTTACGCTTAACAAGTTATTCTTTAATCCATCCACATACATGACTTCATTAGCTTTCACATTTTCTTTTAGAAGAGCAGACCCTTTTCCCTTAATGACCGTAGGAGTATCATTTCCAAATGTAACCTTCTTTTCTTTTTCTAGAGTACTATATACAAGAAGTTTGTCTTTGTCACCTGTCATGTGTCTTGAGCATCCACTGTCAATCTACCATTCGTTTTCTTCATCTTCTGCAAATAAATCTATACCACAATTTTCATCCTGTAGTTCTTTCTTTTTCCATACTTTGGAGCTTGGAGGAACATGTCTTTTCAGCTGAATTTTGCTTCTGCATTCAGATTCTTCATGGCCAAAGTTATTGCAATAAGCACATTCAACTTCATCTTGAAGAGGAGAGAAGTAGTTATAAGTATTCTTCTTTGTTTTCAACTCAATCCTTTTCTTTCTTGATTCTCTTGTCATGATAGTTTTATATGCAACACATTGAGCATCTTTATGACCAAAATTGTGACATGTGAAGCATTGTCCCTTGAAGAAGAAATTTTTGCGATCATAGAATCTTCTATATGAATTTACTTGTTGATTGGAATTTCCTTGAAAGGCATTCCTGTTTGTGGTTTTTGAATTGAGATGATCATGTCTTACCTATGAAGATTCTTTATTCCCTTGCTGAGTGGCAACATCTGGTAAACTAGCTGTAACTGCTTTTAGATAATTTGGTGCTGAAGACTGAGAAGATTCTCCAGTATATCCAAGGTCTGTCTTTATGAGAGGAGAACATTGTACCTTGATAATTTCATCTAAGGTTTCATATCCTTTAGCAAATCTAAGATTCAGAGTCTTTACTTTCTCAAGTTCTTTTCTTATACTTACTACTTCACACTCTAGTTTCTCATTATGTTTCTCCTTTTCTTCAAGCTAATTTTTCAGAGTTTCTATAGTGATTTTACTCTCTTCTAAACAGATTTTGAGTTTATTGTTTTCATCAAGAAAGTCACTGTCTTTTAGAGCATCCTCAAAAGTATCCTTTTCTTCTCAAGATCCTTTTTCAAGTGCTATGAGAATTCTAAGGTCTTGTTCACATTCTTCCTCACTATCAGATAACCCATCACTATCTTCATGAGTATAGAAACTCTGTTTAGACCTAAAATGATTCTTATTCCTTCTTGCTTCTTCCTTCCCCTTTTTGTGTGTTTCTTTATAAGGACACTTAGCAGCATAATGACCAACTCTTCCACAATCAAAACATTTGAAAGGAAGCTTACCTATGAACCGTCATGTCCCGATTTGAAGTTTCCTTACGAAGTTTATCTCATCTTCTTCTGAGATATATCTTGATCCTTCTGTTGTTTGTACATCCATTCCTTTTGTAGAAGTTCTAAAGACTGCATCCTTGACTTCAGATGGTCCTCCTCTTCTCATTTTATAAGCAGTTAGTATGCCATGTAATTGCACCACAGTAAGATTTTGAAAATCTTGCTTTTCTTCAAGAGCTGATACTTTTGACTCAAATTTTACAGTTAGAGATCTCAAAAAAATTTCAACCAAGGTAGATTCAGTTATTGTTTCTCCTAGATTTCTCATGTGATTTACAATCTCATCAAGATGTAAAAAGAAATTGGCAATGCTTTCCTCATTATTCATTTTAATATTCTCATATTGAGTTCTGAGGGTTTGCAGTTTAACACTTTTTACCTTTGCATCACCTTCATAACTCAGAATGATTTTGTCCCATATGTCCTTTGTTGTGTTCAGCTGCATGACTTTGACAAATTCTGATTCAGTTAGGCTTCCTAACATAGCATTGACTGCTTTTGCGTTTGTTTCGTAGGTTTTTCTTTCTGCTGGATCTGTTGGTACTGCAGATGGATATTGATATCCTCCTTCAACAATAGCCCATACATCTGCTCCCAAAGACTGAAGATAAGATCTCATTCTTGTTTTCCAGAAGATTAAATTGTTTCCATTGAAGAGTGGAGGCCTAATAGATGTCATTCTGTCTTGATTGGTCATTTTGATTGATCTTCCTTCTAGCGGCTAAGCCTTTTCAGAAGGACCAGGCTCTGATACCAATTGTTGAAAAATACTGAGAGGGGGGGTGAATCAATATTTTGAGATATCAATCGATTTTTCACTTTTCTTTCACTAAAAAATCTTAGTCTACTTTATAGAGACCAGTTGTTGTATATTCTTATGAAAACAGTGGTGCATCCAAAGATATTATTATGAATTTCTTCATTCATCAGATGTCTTTTAAACTGTAATTCAACAAAACAAAATAAACTAACACAGATGAATAGGACACATGAACACCAGGATTTAAGGTGGAAACCCAAATCGGGAGAAAATCACCGCTGTTGTTGTCTCTGTCTTCAATGATTATTATTAAGAAAAAATTCTACAACAATGTACTAGTGCAGACTCATACTAGTAAGCAGGCTTCTACCTACAGAAGGCTACAACCTTCTCTCGTTTACCAGCCTTTCCTGGAAGGGAGCTTCAACCCCCTGAAGATAGCACTAGTTTCTACTGGCAGATTCCTACTACTGAAGGGTTTAACCCTCATACTCACTGCTGACCACATTTCATTAATTTTCACACTGGATCAGGCAGTTTGATCTAGTAGTTATGAAAGTCACTGAAATTATCTCAAGAGTAAACACAGATCTACAGACTGCCAGGCAGTTATCAAAACGACACACATTAAACAAGTCAATAAACCTGGAGATGATGCCTCTGCTCTCATGGTTGCTGAACCCACAGCTGAGATCTCTCTGTCAATGTAGATTTGTCGCCCGACTGCCACCAGGAGGTTCCTCTTTCCTCAAACCTTCCATGCGGCCTGCACAAATGACCTCACCCACCAGTAGATATCCCTACTGTCAGAAAATGGCCTCTGCGTCCTCCAAAAGGACCTCTGCGACCTATCACCTTCCTCCTTTGCCTTTGCCGAATCACATGTAGGAAGAGCATCGACCCCTTCTTAAGCCCATTGGTCCAGGACTCGTTCAACGCTCATTGGATCCCATATTTATTGCCCGAAGGAAATCGGGCTCCTGTTTTAAAATTTGAATTAAACTTACGCACGCCCTTTTAAATCAATGGTCTTGATCATTTCTGGATCTGACGGTCTAGATTCACTCGTGATTTCGCATTTCACGAAATTGGGGTTTTTGATGTCAAGTGACTTTGTCATTACAAAGTCCCGATCCCCGATTTCGATGCGCCCCTTTCCATGCGCTAGCCCTGCTGGCTATAGGCCTTGGCCTACATGACCATCTACACATGAACTTAGTCAAACCTCCCATCGGGGTTTCGACATTTTCGATGTCACCATGCACATGCCTCTGGGATTCCCGATCCCCGATTTCCCGATGTGTCCCTTCACACGCTGATAGTTGGCCCCCACTCATCGAGGTTTCGTGGATCGCAATTCTAAACTGCACAAAACTCTTGTCAGTGGGATCCCTGATTTCCCGATGAATGAAATGCCGATGGCGCCTTGATATTTGACACATGTCCCTCAGATGGATGGTCCCAATCCCTTCGGGATTTCGAGACTTTCGATGTCTCATTTCCTTCAACCTCAGGAACTCGATTTCCCGATGGCCAATATGCCGACGGTGCCTTGATCTTCGACACCTATCCCTCAGATGGACGGTCCCGATCATCGATGCCTTTGCTGATATCACACGTGGTTTGACACGTGTTAGATCCTGCCACGTGTCACTCTGATTCATGACTTACATGTGCCTGAAGTGTTGAATCTGCCTGACACCTATCATTCCCTGGTTGTGCCACGTGTCCCTTGCTGACATGGTCTGCTATCGTGAGTTGGATCAATGGTTCAGATGAAATCTTGGCTCAACGGCTATGATTACATCGCGAAATCGCAGATCACGATTTCAGGGTTTTCGTTGTCATTGTTCACGAGATTCGTGAAACTCCGTTTCCTGATTCTCTGATGAAGCCTCCTGTCTACACGTGGATGTTCCAAATCGCTGCTTGATTTAATGGCTATGATCAAATCATGAAATCGCATATCGCAATTTCGGGGTTTTCGATGTCATTTGAACTGGACATTTCAAAGTCCTGATCCCCGATTCTCCGATGGCTTATCCCCCTCGCAGCTTCTGCAGATATGATGGATGTCGGGTGTCTGCTTCCAATATGATGACTCAGATCACTTCTTCTGCATGCCAACTCCTGCGCTTAACATCTGCGCAGTTCTCCCGATCCAACAACTGTCGGGATTTCCGAGTGAGATCAGTCTCTTTCCTGTGCTTCTTGCGTGTATAAGAACGCTATTCCTCCTGAGCTTATTCTACTCGAATACTTAAAGGATTCTGATGTCTGCTTCACTATTGTACTTAAGCCAACATCACTACTGTACTTTCCATCAATGACAAGTCTACGCTGTCTGTAAAAAAAACAGTTCCAACATAACATTCAACTTAGAGAAAGAACATCACCAGTGAATACACGCAAGAATCCTGTAACAGTGCCTCCTTTTTATTAATGGAAGATCTCTTCAAAAATATTACAGTCTGATAGCATCAAGGTGTGAAGATAAACAACCCTCAATACTTTGAAAGGTGAAGTATTTATAACTCAAATTACAAACATTCCTTTCATAAATGACCAGGACGTGCTAAATCTATTTTTAGCCTAACTAATTTAACAAATTTCCTAAATCTAGAAACTACTTGATGACTTGGTGTAACTGCACGCTGATTTTTGGGTAGACCGTTGATGAAGCCTTTGCATGACCTCATCTGACTGGACAGGTGACTGGACCTAGAAAAATCATTGGCTAATCGATCAGATCACAGATCTCTTCCCATCTGAGATGACTGGGCATGTTGACTTTGAGCAGTCTTCGATACACTTTGTCCATTTATGTATACTTGGCGAATATAGGCTTGGTGAGGAATATGTATCAAATCTCATATTGGACACTGATGTCCCACTGAAGGGCATCCAAGAATGCTTTGCTGGTGATGCTCCCTTGTATGCCGACAAACTTTGAACTGTCCTTAGCCACTTCATCTAATCTCTTCTTGTAGTCTGGGCGTGTCATTAATTTATCATTGATCACTTTCAGACTAGGAAGACCTTTCTTCTAGAGAGCTTCAATCTTATTGAAGAACCTTTGTACCCCCTGGTCCATGACCTGAACCTTTTCTTCCAGCTGAAGCATTAGTCCTCTCTTGGTCAAAACTCTTTTGATCTCAAGGATGGTCTCTTTTCTGTCTTCAATCTTCAGCTCTTCCAGCTCTTCCCTGGTCTTAGAATTGAGGAACTTGATGATCTCATTTGCCTGTGTTGGCATGTCTTCTCTTGGGATGTCAATGGAGTTTCGGATGGGACTGCTATCACTGATGTTGTGCTTTCTCCTGAAATCGAAATGGAACTCAATGGAATGACTTCCATTGGTTTCAGCTGCTCCTTCTCTTTTAATAATTTCTCCATCTCAGCTTCCATTTCTTTAAGCTGTGCATTCTGCTCCATGAGCATCTTGAGAATTTCATCCTTTTCGCCTTCTTTCTCTGCTATCTCCTTCGCCTGCGAGTCCTCTGTGGGTGGGAGCTTTAGTTGTTTCCTCAAGGAGGCAATGTCAGCATTCTTCTTCTTTATCAGATCCTCCGCTGCTTTGATGTTCGAAGGGTCATAGCTGATCTTGAGGACCAGCTCCTCCAAATTTTTGATTCTATTGTCCTTCACAAAGGAAGATATATTCTCCATCTTGATTTGTGTTTGAGCATTGTTCAATGACACCTGCAATTTGGTTGCAGAAGCAGAAGCATGCGCCAACGTATAGAACACCATTTCCCCTGTCTGCTTGTGCAGATCCATCTGATCTGTTGGGTGCATGTCCTTCCTCTGGAATTCGAAGGTGGCCCTCTTGTAGTCCGTGATCACCTTGGAGTCTGGTACCTGCGCCTGGAAGAAGGCCATGTGCATTCTACCCTTTTCTATGTCAAATGTAGACAACATCCTATGCTTCGCAGTTGACGTCTGCTTCCAAAACTGAGCATAATTACTACTGGTAAGGGTCTGGTTCTTTTTCTTGATCAGCTCGTACTTCTCGAAAATGCTCAACTTGGGCCCAGTCTTGCCTGGTTGATTGTCTAATGGGGAGTCTGTGGATTTCTTCGGTAATGCTGGGATGATGTCCTTATAGAGGCTCGAACTGAAGGGTGGAATAACAGACTTGGTCACTGTGGTAGGCGGGGCTTCCTTTTCTCTAGTTGGTCCAGGAACTGAGAGTGTCTTGGGCCTCTTAGTGTGCAACTGGAACTCTTCGGACGATACCTCCGTGACAGGCGGAGATATATCTTGACGAGGCCTTTTTTCCTTAGGGACCTGTGGCGTAGTCGTTGGTGACACAATGGTCGGGGGAACCTACTGTTCCACTTCGACCAAGGTGTTAGGCTCCCACACTGTCTGATTTGCAAATTTTTCCACCTCAGGCCTAGCTTCGTCCATCTTCTGCATGGAAAAACTAAATTTATCTTCTTGAAAGAAAACAAACATGTATGCCAGTATGGATGAGTATCTGAACATGCCTTTCATGCCAAAATTCACGAATTGTTCGTGAATATTGTCTGCCAAGAATGTTGAAATCAAAATGGATGGTGGGTTTTTTGTTAGTGGAGAAAATGGATAGAAAACCTAGAATGGGCTCATCTACCCACTGATCAGAATAGTATCCCAAAAGAGCGCAAAGGGATGAGGTGACCTGGTTTCCCTTAGTTGAGAACATGGAGGATGGGTAAGGAGGATTTTTGGAGGGAAATTGAGCGGATGGGGGAAGGAAGAGATCGAATATTTGAGCTCTTTGGGGAAAGGTCATTTTCTGGTACAATTCGGTGAGAATTTCCAGGTTGAAGGGGGACGCAGAGTCGACTCGGGGAATTTGCATCATCTGGTCTATGGCTTCGGGCGTGATGAGGAACAGGATCTCTCCTAAAGAGGAGACAATGGTTCTTTGTTCGGGAATATAGTGAGCTTGACACTTCAAAGCAAACTCGGGAAAATGGTGGATCTGAGCGAAGAGGTAGAGGGGTAAATTGGAATCCCAGAGTCCAATTTCATCACTCTGGTCTAGGAACACTTCCCTGAGCCATGACTAGAGGCCTGAGAAATCAAAATCACATTTGGTATCTGTGATTAACCGGTCTTTGTCGACCAGTGGGATCTTGTCTAGGTTGACAGAAGGCGGGAGAAACGAATTCTCCTCTCCTTCTTCTTGTCTGGGCTTTGGCGCCATTTCTGCAACAATACGTGCAATAAACACAACATTAGTGGGGGCGACTGACTGTGGATGAGGGCGACGGAATGTAATGGAGGAGTAAGTGGTAAATTTCTCTGGTGCGATGGGTGAATAGCGAATGTAAGGGGAATAATGGTAGTTTTATTTAAACTGGGGTCGGTTGGGCGTGGGAGACAGGTCAACTGGATAATGGATGTGTTATCCAGTAATAAATGGCCAACGGATCACTATGAGGGTGAGATGGCAGGTGACGGTGGTTGAAAGATACAGACGGGTGAAGTGGAAGCTAGGGATTGGAGGTAAAAGTCGTAATAAGGGGCTTGCCATGAGTGAAAGGGGGGAAGTACTAACAATAGTTATGGGACATGACCATTTTGGAAAAGGTGGAAGGTGACGTCCAGATGTGACGGAGGTCTGTCAGATAGCAGATGGTGATGGGACTTCAGGGCAAATAGATTTATGCCACATATAACAAGGGACCCGCCAGAGGGGGAAAACCATTCCAGACCCCCCCCCCCCCCTTAGTTAAAAAAAGATCATCTAGTGGGGTTTGAAATCCATTTTGTTCCATTGATCTACGCGCTCGTTTCCTAGCCGCAGATCTTTGTGCGTATTTTATCACTCATTTCGGACCCCCCCCTCCATTAAAGGCAGAACAGACGGGGGGGGTCCAGAATCCAATATTGACCGTTGATTTAAGCGCCCAATCCTGGGCTGTCCAGATGCGCGCAAATGTTATCAACGATTCCGGACCCCCCCCCCCCGGGTTAAAAGCAGAACGGTTGGGGGGGTCCGGAATGATCTGTACACCGTATATCTAGGCGTCGTGATCAGGAACATCGATATGTGCAGGGGGCATAAATGGGGAGTGGAGAACACATGCGCTGGGAGAAACTTAGGATAAATGCATTTTATGGGTTTTTTCCTCAAACTTTTCAAATAGACACCACCATGGGGCTTCGACCAAACTATCTTTTAAGCATTTGAAACATGGTGCAACACTTACATCAAGATGGATTTATTAAAACGAAGCAACAATGCCACTAACCTATGTTCTAACCTAGTTTCCTATGACAGTTAACCCAGATTAGACTGTTGGGTTAAGAAATTACTCTACCTTGGGGCTATCTGACCAAGATTAGACAGTTTGGCTAGATTTATTCACTAATCTAACCTAGATACTTTGGCTAAGATTAAAATGTTTAGCCAAATTCATTCACTACCCTATCAACATCAAATTTAAAAAGAACTTGGCCATGCTTGAAAGGTATGGACCAAGTTACTATTATTGCATGGGGCTTTTATTGCAATTCTTTTATGCCCTCTTTTTCTTTCTTTCTTTTTTCTTTTCTTTTCTTTTTCTTTTTTCTTTTCAAATTATTTGCAGAATGAAAAATCATTTGTCAACAAAAACACTAGAGACAGATAATATCCCAGTCACCAGTTGATCCTATAACTTATAGGGTGATAACAACGGCTCCACTTGGGGATGGTACTTGCCCTGTGAAGTGCCAAGAATCCTGGTTCCTGTCATTCTGAAAATTTCTGCCTAGTGGCCTTCATTGGTTTTATTCTCAAAAAATGGAAAAACAATGGTCAGCAGCTTAGGGTCTTCTCTTCGGACTTCAACCAACTGACTAATGTTCTTCACTCAGAAAATGCAAGTGAAAAATGACAATTAAAATGGTATGTACAATGGAGAGTGAAAACTTGAATCTCTATTGAGGTGGCACATAATGTTTCAGCATTCTGCCATTCATAGGTCCTCCTGGCAAATCTATTCCATCGGCATTGTTTAGCAAGAAAGCATTGTTTCCCCTAAAAGATTGGATCATGTATGGTCCTGTCCACAGACTGTCAAATTTTCCATGCTTTCCCCTGTCTTCATTTCTGGCATCCCATCTCAGCACCAAATCTCCTAGCTCAAAATCATCTTCCTTGGTTCATTTGTCAAAAATCTTCTTGATGTTTTCTTGGATTACCTGAGTCTTGTTGAAAACATCCTCCCTAGACTGCTGCAATTGGATCATCTGGTTGATCCTTCTCTGTGAATCATTTGGCTCAGCTTGTACCTCTTGAAGCAACTTCATGACAGGGACTCCTAAAGAAGTGGGGAAAACTGCCTCTGTGCCATAGACCAGCTGGTATGGTGACATACCAATTGACCTTTTGGTGGTCAGTCTGTCCGCCCATAACGCAAACACCAACTTGTTGTGCCATGATTTTTTCCTGCAATGTTTTCTTGATGATATTTACCAAGGTTCTTTTTGAAGATTTCGCCAGCCCATTCCCCTGAGGGTAGTAGGCTGTGGAATGCCCCAAACCAATGTGATACTCGTTGCAGAAATCTATGAGCTTCTTCGACTGAAAAGAAGCTGCATTATCAGTTATAATCTTTCTAGGACATCCAAAGCAAGACAAAATATTATTTTCAAGAAATTTGATAATAACAGAGTCAGTGGCTTGCCTTCTTGGTACTGCTTCAATCCATTTGGTAAAATAATCAGTGGCAGTGAGAATCCACCTATGTTGGCCTGAAGATGGGGGGTGTATTTCTCCAATGAAATTGAGTCCCCATTGTTGGAAAGGGGCCTCAACTGAGATCGGTTTCAGAGGTAGAGGGAGGAGTTTCCTTTTGCCTTCAAATAGTTGACATTGATGACATGCAGTTACCTTTTGATGCACATCGGCCCACAGGGTGGGCCAATAGAATCCAGCTCTGAGTATTTTGTTGGCTGTGACCTTCCAGTTCAGATGGCCACCACATTCTCCTGCATGAAAATCTTGTAACACTTTATCAGCTTCATATTTCAATAAACAATTTAACAGAATGCCTCCAGGATCTTTCCAATACAAATTGCCTTCTAGAATACAGAATTTTAAGGCTTTCAACTTTAAAAATCTAGCTTTAGTCTTAGTTAGACTAGGGGGAGCTTGTAGATTTTGCAAAACGAATGTAAGGTCTGCGTACCATGGAGAGTTGAGAAATACCTCTCTCACGCTTGGAGTCGCCATCTCACCCTGTTCATCTGCCATATCTAAAAAATTAATGTCAAGAGCATGGAAGTTCAATTGAGCCATTAATTTTGCTAGGCCTTGACCCTTAATTAGTTTTGTAGGCTTAATCTCTATATCGTATTCTAAAATAACAACAATCCATTTTCCCCTTCTTCCATCAGGGTTGTCCTGTGTCAAAATGTCTTTTACTACCGCATTCGGAACATATGCTATGGTGTGGGAATGGAGAATGTAGACTCTAAAATATTTTATAGCTTTCACGAAGGCAAAAGCTTGTTTCTCCATTATCTTGTAATTCAGAGCAGCGTCTCTCAATGCTTTACTGAAGAAAGCTATGGGTTGTTCATACCCTTCGCTATTCTTTTGCAGTAACACCGCTGCTATAGTATGTTCGGAAGTGAAAGAAAAGAGATAGAAATCCTTAGTAAAATCAGGACTAATCAAAACAGGGGCTTTTGTGAGTGCTCGTTTGACTTGTTCAAAAGACTGTCTGGACTCGGAGTCCCATTTTATTTTTACATCCTTTTTTAGCATATTTTTAATGTTTCTGAGTTCTGCCAGATTGGGAATGAATCTTCGTAGAAAGTTAATTCTCCCGATAAAAGACTATAGTTCCTTGAGGTTCCTGGGATGTTCTAATTTTTGTATGGCCTCGATTCTGCTAGGGTCTATTTTGATTCCATCTTTGGAAATGATGTGTCCTAGCAGTTTTCCTTCCTCTAACCCAAAAAGGATTTTCTTAGGATTTAAAGAAAACCCAAACCTTCTACAATTCTCAAAGACTCGTTTGAGGTGTCGCAGGTGTTCATCATCAGATCGGGAAAACACAGTTACATCATCTAAATAGACGAAAATAAACTTACCCGATTCTTCCACGAAAGCGATATCCATTGCCCTCTGGAATGTGGCTCCTGCGTTCATAAGACCAAAAGGAATTTTCACATACATGAAAGTGCCCCATGGTGTGCTGAAAGCGGTTTTGTCTTGGTCATCTAGGTGAACTAGGACCTGATTGTAACCCGAGAAACCGTTTAGCAGAGAAATTCGACTGGACCCGACCACCCTTTGCAGGATATGGTCCATTTTCGGCAAGGGGTAATTATCCTTCAGGGAGACCTTATTCAAATTTCATAAATCTATACAAAGTCTGATCTCCCCCGATTTCTTACATGTAGGAACTAAATTAGAGACCCATTTGAAAAAACGCAACGGGACTATGATCTTGGCATCGTACATTTTTTTGATTTCCTTCTCTATCAGAGGGAGAAACTCGGGATTTATCCTCCTAAGTTTTTATCTGAATGGTTTTTGGTCATCCTTGATTGGAATCCTGTGTTGTATGATGCTGGTATCGTAAGATTTCAAATCCTCATAACCCCAGGCAAAGACATAGGAATATTCTTTGAACAACTCAATGTATTTGAGTTTTTTCTCAGGGGGTAATGATTTAGACAGTTTGACTATTCTGGGTTTATCTTCAGTCCCTATATTACAGTCTTCTACCTCTTGTCCATTGGCTTCGATTTTTGGTTTTTTGGCTACGTCGTTAAAATCAAACAAGTCCTCTAAAGGAACTAGGCCTCTAGGTAAAACATTGCTTTTCAAATGTAAAACATCGGCATCCATTTCATCATCTCCTAATTCTCCTGAATCTAGGCTATTTACACTATCTATTTCAAAATCAGATCTATTTACATTTTCATCTTCGTTCTCTAAATCTATATTTGTACATTCAAAATCGTTTTTACACTATAGAAAGTCTTCGATTTGATCATCATTACTGAACACTTTCCAGTACCTGATATTGTCAAGAACGGTTGGTCTGCATTTCACCTCAACAGTGTATGGGCGAATCGAGCGGAAAGGAATCTTACAGGTGGCTGCTGACATAGCCAATCTGTCTGCCATAATGTTTTTCCCCCTTGGAGTTACCTGTAAGTCAACTTCAGTGAAACACCTAAGGGAATCAAGAACAACATTCCTATAAGCTCTAAGATGTGGGTGTTTCGCAGCATACTCACCTTTGATTTGCTTGATTATCAACTCAGAGTCACCTCTTACCATAATCTGTTTAGCACCAACTCTTTTCAAAAGCTTCATACCGAGCATCAAGGCTTCATACTCAGCAATATTGTTAGTGCATTGGAAATTTAATTTGTAAGAATGGTTTTCTGAATACATGTTTCTGTGATTATGCAGCCAGACCCCTACTCTAGCTCCTTCTTTACTCACTGCTCCATCAAAATCCATGCTCCAGAAATCAGCGGGTAACTCTTCAGTTATCACGTTCTTCATCCTTGCTACCTCAATGATTTCTTGGCCTTCGTCCTGGCTGGATGTATCTTCCGCCAGCTAAGTATCTTGTTCTCCCATGTCACCATCATTGTACAAGATAAAAGAATCCAGATCGGAATGTGCAGAGTAGAGGGGATAGTTGTGCATTTTTTCTTGGCTAATGACCATGTACTTCATCAATGTTTGTTTGTATATCCTTCTTTGTTGCCCAAAAACTAGGATAGTGGCATAAGACATGTCTAACTGCAGGGTACCTCTCAACTTAGCCCCCCAAGACCGGGATAGCAGCATTCCATACTTTGGCGGGATGTCTGCAACTACCACGTCCATTACCATGCTCTTCGCAGGAATCTGAACCAAGGTGATGCATAGGTCCTTGATCAAACCATTACATCTAACTTTATTGGAGTCGAATGAGTGTAAATCCTTGTAAGGTCTGGTGACCTCCAGTCCTAGTTTCTCCATTACTGCTTTGGGCATCAGATTGTGGGAAGCACCCGAATCCAACATAGCATTATTCAAGATCAAGTCATGTATGTTTAGACTGATGTAAAAAGGAGCGACCTCACTCGTATCATCTCGACCATCTACTTCAGGTCCGAAAAGAAGTTTGGGTTGATCATCAGTAAGGTTCACAGTGTCTGAATGATTTTTTGATCCAATGGTTAAGGCCTTTGTGCCTATGTCAGGTTCAATGGTCAGTGCTTTAATCACTTGTTAACGATAAACATCTTTGTTCATCAACTCTGTAAGTGGGATGGGAATTTTTACTTTGGCCAATTCCCCCTCAAGGCTGAAAGGTGTAGGGGCTCTGCATTGGCTCATCAATTCTGGTTTGTCCACCATATTCTTTTGCTCAGAATTACTTGGTGGATTAATAGGTGAAACCTTGGGCTATGACAATCTTTTCAGAATAGTAAGGTTTTTCTTCACGGGAGCGTCGACAGTGCTCTTCTCAGGAATCTTCTCAGCAGCTGGCTCGGAGGCCTTCTTAGTTTCGACTACCTTCTTCGTTTCAATCGTCTTTTTTGGGGAACTCCCTTCTGTCTTTTTACTCCACAGATTATACTGTCGGTGTACCTCCAAAATGGCATTTTTGAATGCCTATTGTTCTGCATCTTCAGCTTCTTCACTTACTTTTGTTTGGTTGAGAAGAAAAAGTTCTTGCTCTTCTTGGGTAAGGAAAATAGCTTCGTTGTCGTGAATTCCCATGAGATTAATGTGAGTATCCTCCAATTCCTCAATCACTTCCTCCCCTTCATCAGCATAGTTTTCTTCTAGGGGAGATCTGATCTGTTGATCTAGACCCCTCTGCTCTCTTTGATCCCTAGGATATCTCTATCTGATTTGAGGAAAGTTTCTCCTAAAGTTAGGGTTTCGAACCTGAGGAGCTGGTGGATTTTCTCTTAGAGGATTTCTGTCCAACACAGTAAGTCTTTCCATCATTCTTTCCACTTCTCTAGCCAAAGAATCCAATTTGGAGTCTGAGGTCGACGTGGAAGGTTCTTCTTTAATTGTGACTCTCCTCTTTGACCTCTGACATGCCCTTTTTGCCAAGAAATTGGCCTCCACACTTATAGCACTTTTTTGCATGTCTGCTAGGGTGGTAGAATTTCTTTCTCTTAGTTGGTATGACATATCAGCATCAAAACCATCTGGGAATTTTATCAATGCCAGGCCCTATGGAGGTTTGATTTCGGCTGGAATTGCATTGTACAAGTTATTGAAACGGGTGCAGTAATCTTGTACCGTCTCACCTTGATTTATTCTTATATTCTCGTATACTGACAATATTTGGAGAGGGTTTTTCTTTACCTCCCATCTATCAAGAAAATCCTTTGGAACACGACAAGGTCAAGGACTGAGGTGGCAGGTAAATCTTTGTACCATTTCTTGACATCACCTATCAAACTTTGGGCAAACAATCTCATTTGAACGTCAGCCTCATCAACTTCTTGCAGGTCAAAATAATCATTCATTTTGTCAACATGTTGTTGGGTGTTCAAGGGTCCTGTCAAATCGAACTGTGGAAGTCTAGTTTGATAATCTTGTGGCATGGCATGTAGAGGCGCAACCAACATCAAGGGGGCATATTGAGCTGTCATGATGGGTGGAGGAGGTGGGACGACAACCTGGATGATCGGCAAGGTAGCGACTGAAGACGAGGATGAGGAGGGACTGGATAGAACAGAGGGAGTGATTTGTGGTTTAGTCGTGGGAGACAGAACTTCGGGGGTTCAGGGTTGAAAAACAGTTGGGTCAAAGATGATTCTGGTCACAAAACTATCGGACCATGTTCTAACTAGGCTTTGTTGAGGAAGGGTATCAAGGTCAGGGTTTCGAGAGGTAACAGGTTTCCCTGAAAAAGAAAGGGACTTATGAAGGGGAATATGACTCACTGAACCTTCAACTAAGGTCTTTTTCCTAAGAAACTGTTCGGGGTTATCTGTCACTATCGCAGGTTCTGGGTCTGGATGAGATCGAGTATAAACTTTCTTGGGAGCCATAATTCTTTTTGGTTTTTTATATATATTTTAGTTTTGTGAGTCCGAAAATAATATGTACAAAGTTTAATCAACCTCTAAACATTACTTTCTTCTCAAATTTTCAATATTCCACGGAACAAACCTTCTTTTTAGGGAAAAGAAAACGTGAAATTATCAATTTTTAGTTCTTTCCCCAGTGGAGTCGCCACTATGTTAGCACTTGGTAAATTTCCTAGAGGTTGAAAATAGAAGAAATCTACAAAGGTAACTTTATCCAACCACTTTTGAAGATAGGATCTAGCCCTTCCAACTTCAGAGAGGGATATCTCTATATGATTTAGCTATGTTTCCAATTTTATATATTAGGCTAGGTAAAGAAATAGGTCGGTTTTGTTGTCAAAGTGTTTTTTGATTTGGTTGAGACAGTCTACACATACATTGGGCTATGGGGTCTGAGTTTAACAAAATATGAAATACAAACCAGAAACGCAAAGGAAAAACTTTCACAGGGAGAGATAATATAATCACTGGATCTTTTAGTTGCTTAAATGATGATGAACAAAAAAGATGAGAAAGATAATTTCAACAAAGAAGCAGTTAAGAATTTCTTTATTGAAAATACCAGAAGAAAAACACTAAAATATTTCGAGTCAGAAACATGGTATACGAGATAAGTCCTGTAACATTCGTTACTCTTAAAGATTAGATTCAGAAAACAATATGATAACAATATGAGAATAACATTCAACTTAGAGAAAGAACATCACCAGTGAATACACGCAAGAATCCTCTAACAGTGACTCATTTTTATTAATGGAAGATATCTTCAAAAATATTACAGTCTGATAGCGTCAGGGTGTGAAGATCAACAACCCTCAATACTTCGAAAGGTGAAGTATTTATAACTCAAATTACAAACGTTCCTGTCATAAATGACTAGGACGTGCTAAATCTATTTTTAGCCTAACTAATTTAACAAATTTCCTAAATCTAGGAACTGCTTGATGACTTGGTGTAACTGCATGCTGATTTCTGGGTAGACCGTTGATGAAGCCTTTGCATGACCTCATCTGACTGGATAGGTGACTGGACCTGGACAACTCATCGGCTAATCGATCAAATCGCAGAGCTCTTCCCATCTGAGATGACTGGGCACGTTGACTTTGAGCAGTCTTTGATACACTTCGTCCATTTCTGTATACTTGGTGAATGTAGGCTGGGTGAGGAATATGTATCGAATCTCGTGTTGGATACTGATGTCCCACTGAAGGGCATCCATGAATGCTTTGCCGGTGATGCTCCCTTATATACCAGCAAACTTTGAATTGTCCTTAGCCACTTCGGCTAATCTCTTCTTGTAGTCTAGGAGTGTCATTAATTTATCATTGATCACTTTCAGACCACGAAGACCTTTCTTCTGGAGAGATTCAATATTATTGAAGAACCTTTGTACCCCCTGGTCCATGACCTGAACATTTTCTTCCAGCTGAAGCATTAGTCCTCTCTTGGTCAAAACTCTTTTTACCTCAAGGATGGTCTCTGTTTTGTTTTCAATCTTCATCTCTTCCAGCTCTTCCCTAGTCTTAGAATTGAGGAACTTGATGATCTCATTTGCCTATGTTGGCATGTCTTCTCTTGGGATGTCAATGGATTTTCAGATGGGACTGTTGTCACTGATGTTGTGCTTGCTCCTGAAATCGGAATGGCACTCAATGGAATGACTTCCATTGGCTTCAGCTGCTCCTTCTCTTTTAATAATTTCTCCATCTCAGCTTCCATTTCTTTGAGCTGTGCATTCTGCTCCATGAGTAGCTTGAGCATTTCATCCTTCTCACCTTCTTTCTCTACTATCTCCTTCACCTGCGAGTCCTCTATGGGTGGGAGCTTTAGTTGTTTCCTCAAGGAGGCAATGTCAACATTCTTCTTCTTTATCATCTCCTTTGATGCTTTGACATTCGAAGGGTCATAGCTGATCTTGAGGACCAGCTCCTCCAAAGTTTTGATTCTATTGTCCTTCGCAAAGGATGATATCTTCTCCATCTTGAGTTGTGTTTGAGCATTGTTCAGTGACACCTGCAATTTGGTTGCAGAAGTAGAAGCATGCACCAACGTATAGAACACCATTTCCCATGTCTGCTTGTGCAGATCCATCTGATCTGTTGGGTGCATGTCCTTCGTCTGGAATTCGAAGGTGGCCCTCTTATAGTCGGTGATCACCTTGGGGTCTAGTACCTATGCCTGGAGGAAGGCCATGTGCATTCTGCCCTTTTCTGTGTCAAATGTAGACAACATCCTATGCTGCGCAGTCGACGTCTGCTTCCAAAACTGAGCGCAAGTACTGCTGGTAAGGGTTTGGTTCTTTTTCTTGATCAACTCATACTTCTCGAAAATGCTCAACTTGGGCCCAGTCTTGCCTGGCTGAGTGTCCAATGGGGTTCTGTGGATTTCTTCGGTAATGCTAGGATGATGTCCTTATAGAGGCTCGAGCTGAAGGGTGGAATAACAGACTTGGTCACTGTGGTAGGCGAGGCTTCGTTTTCTCTAGTTGGGCCAGGAACTGAGAGTGTCTTGGGCCTCTTAGTGTGCAACATGAACTCTTCGGAAGATACCTCCATGACAGGCGGAGATAGATCTTGACGAGGCCTTTTTTCCTTAGGGACCTGTGGTGTGGTCGTTGGTGACACAGTGGTCAGGGGAACCTGCTGTTCCACTTCGACCAAGGTGTTATGCTCCCACACTATCTGATTTGCAAATTTTTCCACCTCAGGCCTAGCTTCGTGAATATAGGGGATGTTCTTGTTCTTCACCCTCATCTCTGAGATGATCCCATAAGGATCATAGTGCCATGGGAAGCTCATGAAGAACTTCATTTCTTTCAACATCCTGTCTGCCTCTTCCCTGACGCCCCGACTGTTGCAAATGAAGGAGCCAATCTGCCCCTTGATTGGAAGCTGTTGTTTTTTCTTCAAAGATACAAAATGGATATCATCTGAATTCATAATCTGCCTTATATATTCTAAAGCAAAGATTCTGACAGGCAAATATTTGGGCAATTTATACGATGCCAACTCGCAACTGTATACTCTGATCTCGCTATGATTTTGGTACAGGTACCAATCCCCAGTCTTTGTGTTGTCCGAGAGATGCAGGATTCTCTGGACTTCGTCATTTATTCAAGGCTCAGGCCTACCACTCAGCATACTTACCACAGGGTGGTAGAACTGATCGATGAATGCCTTGAAACTATACTCTATGGAGTTGTTCTTGAGTAATGAAGTCCATGCTATGACTGCCTGAGGTTTACCATCTTCATCCATATTCTACATGGAAAAACTAAATTTATTTGCTTGAAAGAAAACAAACATGTATGCTAGTATGGATGAGTATCTGACCATGCCTTCCGTGCCAAAATTCACGAACCATTCGTGAATATTTTCTGCCAAGAATGTACTGAAATCAAACTGGATGGTGGGTTTTTCATCAGTGGAGAAAATGGATAGAAAGCCCAGAATGGGCTCATATACCCACTGATCAGAATAATATCCCAACAGAGCGCAAAGGGATGAGCTGACCTAGTTTCCTTTAGTTGAGAACATGGAGGATGAGTAAGGAGGATTTGTGGAGGGAAATTGAGCGGATGGGGGAAGGAAGAGATCGAATATTTGAGCTCTTTGGGGAAAGGTCATTTTCTGGTACAATTTGGTGAGAATTTCCAGGTTGAAGGGGGACGCAAAGTCAGCTCGGGGAATTTTCATCATCTTGTCTATGGCTTCGGGCGTGATGAGGAATACGATCTCTCCTAAAGAGGAGACGACAGCTCTTTGTTCAGGAATATAGTGAGCTTGACACTTCAGAGCAAACTCGAGAAAATGGTGGATCTGAGGGAAGAGGTAGAGGGGTAAATTGGACTCCTAGAGTCCAATTTCATCACTCTGGTCCAGGAACACTTCCCTGAGCCATGACTGGAGGTCTAAGAAATAAAAATTGCATTTGGTATATGCGATTAACCGACATTTGTCGACTAGTGGGATCTTGTCCAGGTCGACAGAAGGCAGAAGAAATAGATTCTCCTCTCCTTCTGCTTGTCTGGGCTTTGGCGCCATTTCTGCAATAGTACCTGCATTAAACACAACGTTAGTGGGGGTGAATGACTGTGGATGAGGGTGATGGAATGTAACGGAGGAGCAAGAGGTAAATTTCTCTGGTGCGATTGATGAATAGTGAATGTAAGGGGAATAATGGTAGTTTTATTTAAACTGGGGTCGGTTGGGCGCGGGAGACAGGTCATCTGGATAACAGATGTGTTATCCAGTAATAAATGGCCAATGGATCACTATGAGGGTGAGATGGCAGGTGACGGTGGCTGAAAGATACGGATAGGTCATGTGGCGACTAGGGATTGGAGGTAAAAGTTGTAATAAGGGGCTTGCCATGAGTGAAAGGGGGGAAGGACTGACAACAGTTATGGGACATGACCAGTTTGGAAAAGGTGGAAGGTGACGTCCAGAGGTGATGGAGGTATGTCAGATAGCAGATGGTGACAAGACTTCAGGGCAAATAGATTTACGCCATGTATAACAAGGGACCCGCCAGAGGGGGAAAACCATTCCAGACCCCCCCCCCCCTCAGTTAAAAGCAGATCATCCAGGGGGGTCCGAAATCCATTTTGGGCCATTTATCTACGCGCTTGTTTCCTATCCGCAGATCTGTGTGCATCTTTTATCACTCATTCCGGACCCCCCCCCCCTCCATTAAAGGCAGAATGGATGGGGGGGTCTGGAATCCAATATTGACCATTGATTTAAGTGCCCGATCCTGGGCTATCCAGATGCACACACATGTTATCAGTGATTCCGGACCCCCCCCTGAGTTAAAAGAAGAACAATCGGGGGGTCCGGAATTCTCTGTACACATATCAGGACCGTCGATATGTGCAGGGGGCATAAATGGGGAGCAGACAACACATGCGCTGGGAAAAACTTAGGATAAATGCATTTTATGGGTTTTTTCCCTAAACTTTTCAAGTAGACACCACCATGGGGCTTCGACCAAACTATCTTTTAAGCATTTGAAACATGGTGCAACACTTACATCAAGATGGATTTATTAAAATGAAGCAAAAATGCCACTAACCTATGTTCTAACCTAGTTTCCCATGACAGTTAACCCAGATTAGACTGTTGGGTTAAGAAATTACTTTACCCTGGGGCTATCTGACCAAGATTAGACAGTCTGGCCAGATTTATTCACTGATCTAACCTAGATACTTTGGCTAAGATTAAACTGTTTAGCCAAATTCATTCACTACCCTATCAACATCAAATTTAAAAAGAACTTGGCCATGCTTGAAAGGTATGGACCAAGTTACTATTATTGCATGGGGCTTTTATTGCAATTCTTTTATGCCCTCTTTTTCTTTCTTTCTTTTTTCTTTTTTCTTTTCTTTTCTTTTTATTTTTTCTTTTCAAATTATTTGCAGAATGAAAAATCATTTGTCAACAAAAACACTAGAGACAGATAATATCCCAGTCACCAATTGATCCTATAACTTATAGGGTGATAACAGAATTTACATTCACATAGTAGATCGCATCATATCCATCATCATCAATAATATTTAAACATTCATATAATTTACATTCACATAGTAGATCGCATCATATCCATCATCATTAATAACATTTAAACATTCATAGAATTTACATTCACGTAGTAGATCGCATCATATCCATCATCATCAATAACGTTTAAACATTTATAAAGGTTCATACGTCTTAAAATTTTAAGTGCATTATTTAATAGTTTCACTTGTGAATAGAAATAAAGGTGTGTAGGCCTCAGGTAATCCTAGTTATCTAATTCAAAAGGTGGTGTTACATACACCCAACCTTCGAGAAAAATATTCTCTAGGTGGTCAAAAAAGTGAGGGATAATCTCGTCGTAGTGTCTCGGCATCCTGCCAAGTAGTAGATCTTGGACTATACTTGTCCCACTGGACCTTAACTTGGTCTACTAGACGGTTCTTGAGCTGTCGGAATCTACGGTCCAATATGCGTAACGGTTCTACCGTGAGGGTTCCTGCGTGCGATACCTGCAATTCCTTCCAATTTATTTTATGTGATTCATCAACAACATAATGACATAGAACAGATACATGAAAACCATTATGAGTTTTATGCAAGTGGGGTGGTAGTACGAGACGATAGGCAATAGGTCCAATTTTATCTTGGATTCTAAACGGTCCTATAAATCGAGGTGACATCTTTGTCCCCTTCCTGAACTATATGGTACTCTTATTAGGCCTGATACGAATGAAAACCTGGTCTCCCACTTTATAACTTTGGTCGGTCCTATGTGCATCTGCATAACTTTTCTACCTATCATGTGCTTCCTTTAGTCTCTGCCTAATCTGAATCACCTATTCCTCTGTCTCTTGAATCAATTCTGGCCCAACTTTTACTCAGTCTTATAATCTATCCCAACTCAACAATGTTCTGCGTGGCCTTCCATACAGAGCTTCGTAGGTGTTGGTCACTATAATTGCTTAATTAATTTCAAACAACCAAGTGAAACATAAATTATCAACCCAGGGAAGTCTTTTGTTTCAAAGATATCCACGCACTATATATGCTCAATTCCAAAAGCACTTAGTGTTGTAGTAAAGAAATCATTCTATCTATACTTGCTGAAGTGAACTGAAGCTCTAAATTAAATCACAGGAAAGAAATCTCCCTATTGCAACTCCTTATGGTTCAATTTAAGAATCCTGGATTACATTTTAAAGTATCATTGCAATGGGAAAGAACAACTGTCTTGCAATCAGAGAACAGGACCCTTACTCTCAAACAGAGGCTCAGTATTAACACTCTTTCATGAAAAAAATAATGCAGAAAACAATAAACTCTATCTAACAGAGAACAAAGCACTTAGTTCCTTTCTGTCTAGGCAGGAGCCTTGGGCCTTACTTCTATTTAGCACACTTGTGAGATTGAAGTCTACAGAGAACAGGGCAATCTGATTCCTTTCTTTCTAAGCAGGGATCTCTAACCCAGTTTCTGATTAACATAGGAAAAGTACATAGTGAATAGGATGTTTTGGTTCTTTCCTTTCTGAGTAGGAACCCTTAATCCAATCCATGGCTAACACACTTGCAGAGGTGAAAGGAAATCTACAGAAGACAAGGTGTTGTAGTCCCTTCCTGTCTGAGCAGGGACACTTGACCAAATCTTTGGCTAGCACACTTGCAGGGATAAAAGGAAATCTACAGAAGACAAGGTGTTGTAGTCCCTTCCTGTCTGAGCAGGGACACTTGACCAAATCTCTGGCTAGCACACTTGCAGGGAAAAGAGATCTACTGAAGTCGAGATGGTTAGATTCCTTCGTGTCTGAGTAGGAACCTTTTATCCAGACCTCTTTCTATCACAACTGTAGTAGGAATGAATTCTACAGAGGGTCTGATATCTTAATCCCTTTCTGTCTGTGCAGGAATCTTTAATCAAACCTCTGCTAACATAAAATCACCACACAAGATTGCTGATAAAAAAGAATTACAAGTTCTATTCAATAACTGAG
>ML779068.1:965608-976248 GCA_009831015.1 Picea engelmannii | reverse complement strand
AATCTTCGACTTATCAAGGCAAATATATCTTGGGGGCGGGGTTGGGTTCGAATCTATGGAACTTGAGTACATATATCGAGTAGGTATATCTTATAAACAGATCTATCAGACAAGAGCACTTTGATATTTTTGTTTATTAAGTCAAACTTTTCAATTGTATTTTTTTTTTTTTTTTCAAACCCTAATTTGTATTTTTGAGTAGAGTTATGAGTGCTCTGTGTATTAGTAGAATTTTTTGCTAAAATATTGTGTTTGTTAGAGATAATTGGGGTTTGAAATTTGAAACCTAGCAGCCATCGAGGGTTTATTACAGGAATGGCGAGATCTGTGGTGGAAAAGACTGCAGAGGAGTTCCCAAAGGAAATCAAAGAACTCAATCGGCAGTAATGGGCGGATAGAATTGTAAGAAAACGAATGAATTTTGTTGGGTTCAGTTAGAATTATAAACAAGATGGTGATGGGTTTGGTTAGAATTATAAACCAGAGGATGAATTTTGATGGGTTTAGTTAGAATTAGATCCCTCGTGGGTGATATAGAATTTTTTTCTATCTAATGATGAAATCGGTTATGCTCATATTTACCTGTAATTGCATTTGTTCAGAATTGGGATTCACCTTATGGTTTTTTCTTTGTGTGTGGGTGTCGATCCAAATTAGTTAATCATTTAAAATGACCAAAATCATTTAACCTGCTTCTCGAGAATGCAAATCCTAGGTCTGTCAATTAATGGAACTTGAAGGAGAATTAAATAATAGATCGGTGCAACAATCATCCACTTGACACATTGGATAAGTGCTGTTAGGGGAACCTTATCTTACACGTTTGTTTTTCCTGGAAGGATTTGTATAATTCTGTGTTAAAAATTAGGTTGAAATTTCCTCTAGCTGTAGTTGTTCATCAACGAGTATTTGGACAATCATTTAAACTTTTATGAACCCTTCTGTGTAGAACTCGGTTTGTGGGAATCATATGCTTATGAGTTTGAACTTCTTCCCACCTTTAATGTTAGATTTCCTTTTTTTTTTTTTTTCTTAAATGTAGTTGTTGTTAGTTGAAAACATACATTAAGGTAGGGGCACCTTTGGTAGCCTTGGAATAGGTTTCTTACAGGTTTTTTTTTTTATAGGTTCGCAGGTGAACAGGTGTTGGTTCTAAAGAAAGAAAATTCATGAGTTGTAGGTAGGCCCTTAAGGCTTCAGTGCTTCAAACTGAAGCTCTGATACCATGTGTAAGGTCTCTTCCCACATAGCCTTATAAAACACAAGCTAAAATAGAGAATAGAGAAATTATATCCTGTACAATTTAATCATCAACATATAATCATTATTATTCAGCAGAAATTAAACTTATGAACAGCATGAAAATAAATATATAACAACCACATAACACAGCATATTCAACAGCTTAATGATAACCACCTAACACAGCGTAATCATGAAAATACATACCTCTTCCTAATGCTCCCTATCTCTAATATTCCGTGAGGATTCTTGGTCCCTAAGCCCAAAACTCCTAGCAACTGATGCACCCCTGTAACAGTCCACCCAAGCTCCAAACTAGAAAAAAAATACAAATCAGAAAATTACAGTCCCTAATCTCAAATGATGCTTCCTTTCCCCCAAATTTCCAAAAGTCCCTCTCCCCAATGCCTCTGCCCCCTCATATCCTCCTTCCCATTCACCGCCTCCTCCCTTCATTCAATGCCACCCATCTTATCCATCCATTTAATACCTTATCCCTCCATTCAATACCTTATCCCTCCATTCAATACCCTATCCATCCATTCAATTCCTTATCCCTTCATATGTTAAGTTTTCTAATAAATAAATTAAAAATTATTAAGCCTTTAATTCATTATCCAAACATTAAATGAGTTAATTAATTAATTAATTAATTAATCAACATATATTAAACAATAAATAAATAAAGAAATAATCATTATTTAACTAATACACATTAGGACAGTTAATTATTTAATTAATTATACTAGATAAATCTTAAGAAATCATTTAGCTAGGGTTGTTACAGTCGAGAAAAAGAGAAAGGCCAATGCCTGATCCAGCAGTGGAAAGAGATATGCATGAATTACGTGACAGGGTTGATGCCATGGACTTGGCACTGAGGCAAACAGTCGATGCTATAGATATCAGCGATGCTGAAAGTGAAAATGAAGATGGAAACGAAGGAGAAGAATTTGCAGTCGAAGATGCTGCAGAAGAACGCTTATTCAGAGTTGTTTCAAGGATAGGTGCCAGGGCAAAAATGGACATTCCAATGTACGAAGGAAACTTAGACGTTGAGGAGATGCTATATTGGTTTAGAGATCTAGACAAATACTTCAACTACAAGGATGTTGAATAGGATAAGAAAGTTAAGCACACAGTCACTAGACTGAAGGGACATGCAACATTGTGGTGGGATGAACTACAGGCTGACAGGCATTGCAAAGGCAAACAAAGAATCAAAAGCTAGGACAGAATGGTTGAAAAAATGAAGGCCAAATTCATACCCAGAGATTATCAAATCAATCTGTTTTAGAGGATGCAAAATTTGAGGCAAAAGCTGATGACGGTGAAAGAATACACCAAATAGTTCTATAGGATAAACATCAGAGCAGGTCATCGGGAGAGAGATGATGAGAAATTTTCCAGATATATGAATGGTCTGCGATATGACATTCATGACGAGATGAGCATGATGACCATCCGAACCATAGAAGATTCTTATCATATGGCTATGAAATCTAAAGAGAAGTTGAGCCGAAAGAAAGTTCAAAGAGGCCGAGGCAGAAGTCAAAGCAGAGGCAAGGAAACTGCCCAAGACAGAATGTAGAAGTCCAAAGATGAGGGAAAGAAACCTCAAACTCAATCTGAGAGAGGAGGAAGCTCACAGGGGAGATAATATGCTGGCCGAAACACTTTCCCTCGAGCCAGAGGAAGAGGAAGAGGAAGAGGAGGCGAAGTGAAATGCTTTGTCTGTGGAAAATCGAACATAAATCCTATGAGTGTCTAGATAGGAATAAATATGGCGAAAATCACATTTTCAAAGCTTCAGGATGGAATGTTGGGGTAAAAGATGTTGAGGGCAGAAGATCCTTAATGATGAGGAAAGTTCTCTTGAAGCCAAAGAAGGAGCCAGAGAACCCAGTCCAAAGGGACATTTTGTTTAGAACTGCTTGCAATACCAAGGACAGGGTAATAGTGGACAGTGGAAGCATAGATAATCTAGTATCCACAGAAATGGTGGAGAAGTTGGAATTGGAGACTGTTACACATCTGAGCCCATACAAAGTCTCATGGTTGCAAAAAGGGCATCAGGTAACTGTCACTAAACAATGTTTAGTTGAGTTTAAGATAGGTGGATATAAGGATGAAATTTTATATGGTGTTATTCCCATGGACATCTGTCATCTATTGCTGGGAAGACCATGGAAATATGATAGAAATGTGGTGCATGATGGGAGAAAGAGCACATACACTCTGGAATAAAATGGTAGAACACATATGTTGCTTCCAATTAAGGATAAGGAGGTGAAAACAGAGACGAGCAATACTATACTTCTCGTGAGTGGGAAGGAGCTTCTTGATGAAGTCAAGAAAGATGAAGAAATGCAGTTTGTTATGGTAAGAAAACCTAGAGTTTTCTTGACCAGTACTAAGATAGATGACTTACCAGAGGAAATTCAGGAATTGCTAGAGACGTTCGTTGACATTGTGGTGGAAAAATTACCTTGTTTGTTTTTGCCCATCATGAGCATAAGTCATCATATCTATCTTATACCAGGGGTGAGTCTACAAAACAAAGAAACATATATATTGATGCCACAGGAGAATGAAGAGGTTAAAATACAAGTCCAGGATTTGATGGACAAAGGATTGGTTAGAGAAAGCTTGAGTACATGCATTGTACCTACAGTTCTAAGTCCAAATAAATATGGTGGTTAGAGAATGTGTATAGACTCGAGGACCATAAATAAAATCACCATCAGGTATAGATTTCCTTTACCCAGGATGGATGACTTGATGGATTGCTTGAGTGGAGCAAATTTTTTTTCAAAAATTGATTTGAAAAGCGGATATCATCAGATAAGAATGAGGGAAGGTGATGAGTGGAAGACAACATTCAAGACAAATGAAGGACTGTATGAATGAATTTTCATGCCATTTGGATTGATGAATTCGCCCAGTACTTTTATGAGGTTGATGAACAAAGTCTTAAAATATTTCATTGGTAAGTTTGTAATCATATATCTTGACGATATACTGATCTTCAGTAAAACTCAAGCAGAGCACTTGAAGCATTTAGTTGTCGTGATGAGGAGATTGCAGCAAGATAAATTGTTGATCATATGAAGAAATCGTCATTTATGAGGACATAACTCATTTATTTGGGTTTTGTTATCTCCGCAAATGAATTAAAAATGGATCCAGAGAAGATAAAGGTGATTAAGGATTGGCCATCACCGAAGAGCGTGTTTGAAGTTCTAAGCTTCCATGGGATGGCTATATTCTACAGGAAATTCATCTGAAACTTCATTGAAATTAGTGCACCGATGATGGATACGGTGAATAAGCTGCATAAATATTTTCACTGGATAGACGAAGCGGAGAAGAGATTCAACCTGCTGAAGAAGAAGATCACTGAGCAACCAATTTTGGTTTTGCCAAATTTCAACAAAACATTTCAGGTCAGGTGTGACGCAAGTGGATTTTCCATTGGAGTGGTCTTGAGCCAAGACAACAGGCCGATCGCGTATTTCAGTGAAAAATTGAACGAAGCAAAGATCAAGTACTCCACGTATGACAAAGAACTCTACGCAGTCATACAAGTGCTGAAAAAATAGAGGCACTATTTGGTTCCCAAAGAGTTCATTTTGTACAGCGATAATCACGCTTTGCAATTCGTGACTTGATAGGAGAAGTTGAACCAAAAACATGCTAAATGGGTTGAGTTCATGCATAATTTTACTTTTGTGATTAAACATATTTCTGGAACTGCTAACAAATTGGTTGACGCTTTGAGCAAGAAATCTTTGCTATTGCAGGAATTCAGAGTCAAGACTTTGGGTTTTGATAACCTCAAAGAAATGTACAGGGATGATCCATATTTTAGAGAATCATATGAGGCGTCTGAGAATAAAATTCTTAGGGACAAAAGCCAATGGACCGAGTATATGATCCAGGATGGATTATTGTTCAAAGGCAATCAGCTATGTATTCTGAAATTCTCCATGAGGGAGAATTTGCTGAAGAAAAAGCACAGTGGAGGATTGGCTAGACACTTCAGTCATGATAAAATGTTCTTGAAGTTGAATGGATCATACTATTGGCCGGGGATGAGAACAGATGTCAAGAAATTCATGGACAGGTGTAGAATTTGCCAGCATGCCAAGGGGAAGAGATATAATACAGGGTTGCATCAACCATTTCCAGTACCAGAGAGATCATGGGATGTTGTAAGTATGGATTTTGTGTTAGGACTTCCAAGGATGCAAAGGGGTTGTGACTCAATCTTCGTGGTAGTCAACAGATTTTCTAAACTAGCACATTTCATACCATGTCAGAAAACCAGTGACCCAACACATGTTTCCAATCTGTTTATCAAGGAAGTTATTATACTTCACGGCTTACCTAAGAGTATTGTATTGGAAAAGGATACCAAATTTGTTGGTCATTTCTGGAGGATCCTATGGAAGAAGTTGGGGACTAATTTATCTTTTAGCTTAGCATATCACCCTCAGACGGATGGACATACTGAGGCAGTGAATCGAAGTTTGGGAGATCTGTTGGGGATCCTAGTGACTAAACACCACAGTCAATGGGATCATATTCTGTCACAAGCAGAATTTGCTTACAACGATTCATTTAACAGAAGCAAAAGGAACAGTCCATTCCATATTGTATATGGAATGCATCCAAGGGGAGTTTCTAAATTGAAAGATTAAGAACAAGATGAATTCAGGAGTGCTAGTGAAGAGGACTTTGTAGAAGGAATGAAGGAGCTTCACAGTAGAATTAAGGAGAGGTTGCAGAGTTCAAGTCAAGAGTACAAGCGTAGAGTAGATCAACACAGGCGAGAACTTCAATTTGAAGTTGGTGATTTGATTCTTGCGCATTTGAGGAAGGAAAGGTTACCAAGGGGAACGTATAACAATATTAAGATGAAAAATATTGGACCGTGCAAGGTCATAAGGAAATTCATGGAAAACGCATATGAGATTGAATTACCTGATGGGGTCGGAATCTCACCGATATTCAATGTCGTGGATTTGTACCCTTGCAGAGCTAAAGAAGCAGGAGCATAAGATGAACAAGAAAAGATTCAATGGACAAAACAAATGCTTGTAGATGAAAAGCCACAGATGGAAAGCATAATTGATAAGAGGATTAGTAGAAAGACCAGGAGAAAAGAGTATTTTGAATACTTGGTCAAGGTGAAAGGACATCCAGTTGAAGATGTAAGCTGGGAGAATGAAGAAAAAATTCAAAGGAATGGATAGATCGTACAAGAGCTCATGAACGAGAGTTCATGAAAATTTTCAAGCGAGGGAGTATGATGCAGGAGCATCGTATAAATCCCAAGTGTGTGCCTAAATCCAAGGAGACAACTGGACGTGCAGATGTAATTTGAACATGTTTTTGTGAAAAAGTTTTGAAATTTAAAATCTGAAACATTAATGTAATGGAAAGGAGGAAAGTGTCGTTGCATTTATATCTTGAAGATCCAAACTAATTTTGGTGTGTATGTTCCTATCCGCAGATGTAATAGGCATTTAAGTTTGTTTAATGCAAGTAGGTAGATTTAAATGATAGACTAGATAGTTTTAGGAGCTTAGGAGGGAAAACAGATGATAGACACCCTCAACCCTTGTATCTTTGTAACATAATTTAGAATTCGTAAGCTGTAGATATGCAGAGGAGAATAGAAGAGCACAGAGGATTTTTATGCATTTAGTTATTATTTTCCATGTACAGGAGCACTGGAATTAATAGAAGAAATCTTTGATTCCAAATCTATGTGTGTGTTATGGTTGTTGGAACCACCTGTTGAATGGTATGTTGTAGGCTTGTTTATATTCTTTGTGTGCATTTTATTTCAATGCTATGTTTGTGCGTATGATCTATGATTCTTTGTTAAATGTTTGAATTCTGGATAATGGGAGAATGAGTTTCAGTTGTTTCTCTTTCTGAGAACTCCTGCAAAGAGTGAAGTGGAGGGTCTGTAAGGAGTGCGTCGACCAGGTTATGAAATTCATCTCAGAACTCTTAGGAATGATATAATTGTGCTTTTACGAGCAGAACCTTGAGCAAGGCTCATAGCCGTGCAAGGTGTGCGCAGGCTGGGAAAGAGGGAAAATTTCTTCAATTTCACAGAGGAGTTGAAGAATTCTCTGTCACAAGGAGTGCACAAAGCTTCCTTTGAGAGATAACTGGAGTAGTTATCGTGGCATGCAAAGTTCGTTCTCAGGGGAGGTTCGAAGTCAGAAATCTCCAAGAGAAGTTGAAGACCCTGAAAATCAACTTTGTTTGAAGGTTGCAAAGGGTGAGTGAATGCTTGAATCGAAATTATCCAGGAGAAATAAAGGCCAAGAATCCAAATCAAATCTTGGGGCCAAAAAAATATCAAGGATGCAGATGGACGGTTGACATTCTCCATGGAGAATCATCGAATTTATGAGGACCGTTGTAACACCATGTTTCCCCCAAATTTGTAATTAATCCTAATATAGGAATTACCATGCTAAATCATGATGAAAATGTGAATGTATGATGTGAATGGACCTTATGAAGAAGGTCGATGAATGTAAATAACATTATGAATTTATATTGTAGGACTGCTGAGAGGGAATGTGCTGAAAAAGAGACCACGATGGTGGTGGAAGGAACCTGGAAAGGTGGCATTAACTTCCACCGAGAATTAATACTGTATTTGGACTCCACTGGCCCAGAGAACCAAAAGCGGCTCGCTGGCCCCGAATTAAATGTCTCGCAGGCTGGTAGGTAGATGGTTTAATGAGGGATGGGAGGTGAACCACCCATCTGTAGAGCCATCAGTCCTGACCAGCGTGAGGGTAATCACACCACACACAACCTCACAAGAGGATAAGGCATGGGGAAGAACCGATTGGGGGGTAGACGCGAGGGGAGAACTCTGGAAATACACAGATTGAGTGATATCAAAGAGGAAGGATTGCAACCTTTTCTCTTGGTCACAGGTAGACAGAGACACAGTCTCACAGCATCATGGTCTCAGCTCGGGGGTGGCTAGTGGTGAATCCACTGGGAGTCATTGAGCCTACGGTTGGGTGGAAACAAGCACCCCTCTCAACAGTTGCATAACCCCTGGTGTTACTCTATGATAAGTGTTTTACCTTTGGCATCTTGAAATATATGTATTTTGATAATTATGCTCATAAGTTGTGAAACTGTGAATGATTTCATTATAAGAATGTCTGTATGGCGTCTTGATCAGTACTGGTAGTTGTATGTTTAGATGGAAAGACTATGTATGGCTTATGTTCTCTTAAATCGTTGTTTATATGTATACTGATCTAACACAGACTTCATGTCTGGTCCTCGGGAGAAAGACACCCTTATCTGCCTCAGATAGTACCCTGGGTGAACCTCCCCATAGAGATACCCTTCTTGGAAAAGCCATAAAGAACCTAGAAGGAGGACGTGAAGGCGCAAGGCCTTAAGAAATACCTGACAGGTATTGATTGACGGACGAGATTCTGTCAGGAAATCTGTGGACACTCATGACCGTTAGGTTTGGTAGGAGGAAGTAGGAAGTTAAGTGCCTTAACCCTGATAGGTGGTGATCGATGGACGAGATCCTATCAGGAAATTTGTGGCCACACACGACTGTTAGATTGGCGGGAGAAAGTAGGGTGTTAAACGCCTTACCATTTGGTTTCTCTGTTTCTTCGTGGGTAGCGAAGAGATCAGGGTCATAGATCCCCAAGGGTCCATGAGAATATCTGGACCGTTGATTTTTCAACATCCAGGGAGTCGTGGAAGAATGCATGGGTAGGAGCCAATCTGAGCCGTTAGATCTAGGCTGGAAAACCCGACAGCCATTGGATCTGCCAGGAGTTACCAGAGGGTTAAACTCTAGTGTATAGGGGTGAAAACCCTGGGATAGATCTGGACCGTCCGAATGACAGAGGCCACGTGTCAAGAGATTACCCATTTCGGGAAACCAGGAGTTGGGAAATCGGGAGTCTTGGTGACAAGATATTGGAACTTTCCAATATGGAAATCCCAGGAGAGATCTGGACCGTCCGATGTAAGGAGGCTACGTGTCAAAAGATTACTCGTATCGAGAAATCGGGAATTATGGATTCAGGAGTTCCGTTGACGAGAGGTCGGGCTCTCGCCTTAATAAATCTTGATCTATAATAGGTATATGTCAGCATGTGGTTAAATTCCTTCGGGGAATCTCAGGGGCTGTAATGACTGTTAGATGTGAGGAAGAGATATCGGCTTTAAGTCGGGGCACGAATGTGCATTAAGGTAAGTAACGAGCATATTTGGATGGCTAGAGTCCACCCACCCATATCTACGGTTGAGATTTCATTCTGGAGCCCCCTTGTTGTTCTATCTTTAGCGATTGGGGGGGGTCTAGAATTGGATGTGCAACTCTCGAATGGTCGGGATTAACTCATCATGATCAACGACGCTCAAGTGGATTCCAAATCCCCCTTGCCATTCTACCTTTAATGGGGGGGGGGGGGTCCGGAATAGTGTGGCGTGTGAAGTGGGGCCCCCTCCTGTCCTGTCGACTACCATGTCGCGTTTCCCTCTCTTCCACCTCTAATCCACTTAACTGTGTGACGGGGCCCGTTCTCATTGGCGGTTCTCTAGCCCTGTTGGGATCTGTTCCCATTGGCCATTCGCTAGCCCTGTCAAGGTTCAGCGGTTGCAAAATCCGAACGGTTTGACATTATCGTAGTGCCAAGACACGAAATACAAAAGACATTGCGTTCATTTGAACTGTGATCGTGACCTGCGATCACATGGGAACAGAGAGAGAGAGAGAAAGAGCCAACTTACGTTGGGTGGCCATGGATATTTAGGGGTTCTAATTCGGTAGAAGATCAGAAAAATCCAATTTAGGTAGTGGGTATGCGACAAAGTGGTATCAGAGCATGGTTACAACACTTGGCCTGCTTGGGCTCAGGCATGAGCCATGTTAGAAGATATTGTTATCTGTGTTTCTCTTTAAGGAGAAGGACTGCAGAATGAAACTATAATTTGGAAATTTCTATAACCCCTCTGTTAAAATGGTAACTACTCTCATAGGAGTAGGGGTGCACTGATCATTATTACTGATAAGATCTAAGTGCAAATAATAGAGGTGGAATAAATTGTGCTATGAAGCTGCACGAGCCGGACAAGGGACATGAACTAAGTTTTTCTATTTTAGTGTAACGATGACTACCTACTAAAACAGGTAGAGTCTCTTGCGATTAAGATGGCTGGTTAGGTAAGGAATAATACCCAAAGGAAGAACCCCTTCATGATTTGGGAAATCTGGTAAGGACTGGTAGGATCCTTAGAAAGTCATGACCACTGTATTATTAAGAGACTAAACCCTGAGCATATAATTCCTCATGATTGAGAGGACTAGTGAAAGT
>ML779068.1:948772-962480 GCA_009831015.1 Picea engelmannii | reverse complement strand
GGGTCATGGATATGGCAGTAAGGTAAGCCCATAGGAAAGATCGATTACCTACTGATCCAAACTGCAAGGAATGTTATTTCCTTTTGAGGAAGTAAATTTAATTGTTAAGTATGCACAATTCTGAGATTGTTATGACGATATGGTAAAGGTGCAACAAAATGTATATGCATGGAAAAGCTAACAAGTTGTTTGGCCGATTGAAGTTGAAAGTGCAGGAAGAAAAGGGGTCTTGGATATGGCAGCATTGTAAGCCCATAATGAAGTCCAATTGCCTACTAAGCCAAACCATTATGGGGAGGAAAGTCCCATAATTATGAATTTTGTTCCTGTGTGGAACAAATATGAAAACAAATCGTGAGAATGGAAAAATTTGTGGGTGACAGGTTTGCAATAAAATTTTGAAAGTTAGAATTGATAATGATGTCTCATGAATTTTGTATACCTGTGATACATGTGAGAAGAAAAGACATGTTCAGAAGAGAACAAATGAAGGCTGTCAAAACTGAAGATGATGAACATGACTACTACTGAGCCATGAAAACCCTGTGATGAGTCATGATCGCTTGAAATAAAATTGTGTTGAGGTAACACCAGCCAGAGGGATGCCTCGGCAGAGCAAGTCCGAGGGATGCCTCGACTGTAATACTTGATAGAGCCTCTAAAATTCTTCCTATGCGATAAAACCTTGGCAGGGAAATATGGATCACCTGAGGGACTGTATAACAGTGAAGGGGATTCCTAAGCCTAGGCCTGGAGGGTGAGTGACTGCAAGGAAGAGGAGACCTTAATAATTTTTGAAACTATTGGGGCAATGCACGCAGTGGGTAGCTTCCCATGTGGGAAGAAAAACCTTGGAAACAAAGATGAAATTATGATGGCTCTTGTGAGCTATTGAATTGGAATTTTGCATCCTATGGGTACGTCAAGGAGGACGATGAGCATGGATAAAAAAATTACCATGTGGATACAGATCCATAAACTGCACAGATAAGTATTGTGCTAAGAATATGAAATTTTCTTTTTCTTTGAAATTTGAACATCAGTAAGATGTTTTTGCACAAAATTGTGAATTAATGTGCTTGTTGTCCACGAATTATTGAAGGAAGATGATGAAGATCAAGACTTCTGAAGTGGTCGAATAAGAAAGGAATGACATGTGTTTTGAGAAAGAACACCGAGGATGGTGTTCCTATAAGGGGGAGGGAATTGTAACACCCTGTTTCCCCCAAATTTGTAATTAATCCTAATATAGGAATTACCATGCTAAAGCATGATGAAAATGTGAATGTATGATGTGAATGGACCTTATGAAGAAGGTTTATGAATGTAAATAACATTATGAATTTATATTGCAGGACTGCTGAGAGGGAATGTGATGAAAAAGAGACCACGATGGCGGTGGAAGGCACCTGGAAAGGTGGCGTTAACTTCCACCGATAATTAATACCGTAGTTGGACTCCACTGGCCTGGAGAACCAAAAGTGGCTCACTGGCCCCGAATTAAATGTCTCGCAGGCTGGTAGGTAGATGGTTTAATGAGGGATGGGAGGTGAACCGCCCATCTGTAGAGCCGTCAGGCTTGACCAACACGAGGGTAATCGCGCCACACGAAACCTCGCAAGAGGATAAGGCGTGGGGAAGAAGTGATTGGGGGGTAGACGCGAGGGGAGAACTCTGGAAATACGCAGAGTGAGTGATAGAAAAGAGGAAGGATTGAAGCCTTCGCTCCTGGTCACTGGAAGATAGAGATGCAGTCTCACAGCATCGTGGTCTCAGCTCGGGGGTGGCTAGTGGTAAATCCGCTGGGAGTCGCTGAGCCTACGATTGGGTGGAAACGAGCACCCCTCTCAGCAGTTGCATAACCCTTGGTGTTACTCTATGATAATTGTTTTGCCTTTGGCATCTTGAAATATATGTATTTTGATAATTATGCTCATAAGCTGTGAAACTATGAATGATTTCATTATAAGAATGTCTGTATGGCGTCTTGATCAGTACTGGTAGTTGTATGTTTAGATGGAAAGACTATGTATGGCTTATGTTCTCTTAAATCGTTGTTTATATGTATACTGATCTAACACAGACTTCATGTCTGGTCCTTGGGAGAAAGACACCCTTATCTGCCTCAGATAATACCCTTGGTGAACCTCCCCATAGAGATACCCTTCTTGGAAAATCCATCAAGAACCTGGAAGGAGGATGTGAAGGCGCAAGGCCTTAAGAAATCCCTAACAGGTATTGATCGATGGATGAGATTCCGTCGGGAAATCTGTGGACACTCATGACCGTTAGGTTTGGTAGGAGGAAGTAGGAAGTTAAGTGCCTTAACCCTGATAGGTGGTGATTGACGGACGAGATCCCGTTGGGAAATTTGCGGTCACACACGACTGTTAGATTGGTGGGAGAAAGTAGGGTGTTAAATGCCTTACCATTTGTTTTCTCTGTGTATTCGTGGGTAGCAAAGAGATCAGGGTCGTAGATCCCCAAGGGTCCATGAGAATATCTAGACCGTTGATTTTTCCACATCCAGGGAGTCGTGGAAGAATGCATGTGTAGGAGCCAATCTGAGCCGTCATATCTAGGCTAGAAAACCCAACAATCGTTGGATCTTCTAGGAGTTACCCGAGGGTTAAACTCCAGTGTATAGGGGTAAAAACCCTGGGATAGATTTGGATAGTCCAAATGACGGAGGCCACGTGTCAAGAGATTACCCATTTTGGGAAACTGGGAGTCGGGAAATCGGGAGTCCTGGTGACAAGAGATTAGGACTTTACATTATGGAAATCCCAGGATAGATCTAGATCGTCCGTTGTAAGGAGGCTACCTGTCGAAAGATTACCCGTATCGGGAAATCGGGAATCGGGGATTCAGGAGTTTCGTTGACGAGAGGTTGGGCTCTCACCTTAATAAATCCTAACCTATAATAGGTAGATGTGAGCATGTGGTTAAATCCTGATGAGCGGACGAGATTCCTTCGGGGAATCTCAAGGGCTGTAATGACCGTTAGATGTGAGGAATAGATGTCGGCTTTAAGCCAGGGCATGAATGTGCATTAAGGTAAGTAACGAGTAGATCTGGATGGCCAGAGTCCACCCGCCCAGATCTATGACTGAGATTTCATTTCAGAGCCCCCTTGTTTTTCTATCTTTAGCGATGGGGGGGGGTCCGGAATTGGACGTGCAACTCTCGAATGGTCGAGATTAACTCATCATGATCAATGATGCTCAAGTGGATTCTGGAGCCCCCTTGCCATTCTGCCTTTAATGGGGGGGGGTTCCAGAATAGTGTGGCGTGTGAAGTGGGGCCCCCTCCTGTCCTGTCGACTACCGTGTCACGTTTCCCTCTCTGCCACCTGTACTCCACTTAACCGCGCGATGGGGCTCGTTCTCATTAGCGGTTCTCTAGCCCTATTGGGATCTGTTCCCATTTTCCATTTGCTAGACTTGTCGGGGTTTGACGGTTGCAAAAGCCAAATGGTTTGACATTACCGTAGCGCCGAGACACGAAATAAAAAATACACTGCGTTCATTTGAACTGTGATCGTGACCCGCGATCACATGGGAACAGAGAGAGAGAGAAAGAGCCAGCTTACGCTAGGTGGCCATGGATATTTAGGGGTTATGATTCGGCAGAAGACCAGAAAAATCTGATTTAGGTAGTGGGTATGTGACAACCGTTAGATCACGTCAAACTTCCAAGGTGGTTAGCGACAGGAGGAACCCATCACCTGGGAGATGAGGATCAATGGGATTCGTTGATCGTGTTTTATTCGAACCGTCATATTTCCTCGAGGTTTTGGGGTTCATGGGTTTGGAAGGCAGACCAATTCTTGGGTCGTTCCAAGTCCCGAGTTGTGAGGTATAAGGCAGGAGATCCAGGCCGTTGGATCTCAGCAGCAGGAGAATCGTTGGATCAACCCCCAACGTCATATCACGTATCGGGGTTTCTAGGTGTATAAAACTTTGTTGTGATCACGAAGGTTATGAAACGATGAATGTTGAAGTCACGCATGACAGGTGGCACTGACATTTCATGCAAAAAAGGTGAAAGTGGGAGATAGTTGGCATGGACACGTTTCTTGGGAGGAGTCAACACTCTATTGACTTATCTCACTTCAGAGGTTTGCAAGGGGAGAGAAACAGTTTACGACCCTCCAACTTGCGAAGTCGCGATTTGCGAGAGGGGCTAGTACTTAGACTAGTCGATGGTCATTTGTAAAGGGAGCTAATAGAAAGGGGCCATACACCATCCGCCATATTGGAAGTTCGGTTATCGACATTTGGGGCGCTAGAGGAGTCGAGAGTCCAAGAATCTCCAACTCGCAACGTTATGAGTTGTGAAAGGGATCATGCGAGGCCTTGCTTGTGGTCATATTGCAAAGGGGGGGCTAAGGGAGAAGTGCTTATAACTTACACCTATTCGCAGTTTCGCGTCTCAGCTATTGCTGAGAGTTATGGCATTGTGTTAAAATCTGTGAACTCGTGAGACCCGATCTCTTGCGTGGTCAAAGAAAAAGAGTCCCTTCTGACTCTTGTGGAGGTTTGGAAAATATCCTGAGCGGATCTCGGCCCGAGGGTCAGGGGTCTGCACCAATGGGGTATAAACATGATTGGAGAAAAATACCTCTAAATCAAGAAGATAATCAGGCTCCACAACCAATAATATCCCACTTGGAGACTGATCTCAACAAATCCACCGTTGTTGTATCTATTGGACTATGATCCTTCTTGGACTTGGAAAATTTCTCATATTCACCTTCATTCTTGAAGACCAACTAAAACTAAGTAGGAACTCATTTTCTCCCTGGTTACTCCCTTTGTTAACTTGTTTGTAGGATTTTGGTTAATGTGTATCTTCTCCAACTTCAAATTTCCATCTTCCATGACAGATCGTATGAAATGGTACCTATGTTTTATATTCTTAGTCTTTGAATGAAATGTTGAGTTATTTTCAAGATGAATCGCACTCTCACTGTCATAGTACAACCTATTATTCTCATGCTTCTTTCCCAATTTCTCCATAAACCTATATAACCAAATAATTTATTTACTATCCTCTGTAGTAGAAACATACTCTACTTCTACTGTTGAAAGTGAAACAAACTTTTGAAGTTTCTAAATCCAACTTACTTTTGTTCCACCTACAGTTAAATCATACCCTGTGGTGCTCCTCTTGCTATCTTTATCACCTTCCATATATGAATCAACATATCCTTGTAGAACAACGTATGAACCTCCAAAACGTAATGCATGCATATTAGTACCTCTTAAATACTTGAGAATCCACTTTACTACCTCCCAATGTTCTTTAACTGGATTGTTCATATACCTTCTCACAACTCCCACTACATCTGCAATATCTAGTCTTGTGCAAACCATCGCATACATCAAGTTGCCAACTGTTGATGAATAAAGGACCTTGGAGATGTATTATATCTCCTCCTGTGTCTTGGGACACATTTATTTGGTTAATTTTAAATGTTTGGAAAAAGATATACTAACTGTTTTTGCATTTTGCATTCTAAACCTCTCCAACAGCTTCTCTATGTAATCACCATGAGACAATGTCAATTTGCGATTTTTCCTATTTCTTGTTATTCTCATACCAAGGATTTTCTTTACAACATTCAAATCCTTCGTCACAAACGAATTAACTAATTTCTTCTTGAGCACATTTATATCATTCATATTAGACCCTGCAACAAGCATGCCATCTACATACAATAGCAATATAATATAACTTCCATTTTCTATCCTTTTAAAGTAAACACATTGATCATAATGACATCTACTATAACCTTGTTCTGCCATAAACCTAACAAACTTCAAATAGCACTGCCTTGGAGCTTTCTTTATGCCATGCAAGCTCTTCTTCAACCTACATACCAAATTCTCCTTCCCTTTGACCTCATACCCCTGTGGCTGCTGCATATAAATCTGTTCCTCCAAATCCCCATGGATAAATGTTGTTTGTACATCTAAGTGTTCAAGATGCAAATATTCTACTTCCACAAGACTTAAAATAGTCCTAATTGAAGTCATCTTAACAGAAGGAGAAAATATTTCATCAAAATCTATACCTTTCTTTTGTGCAAACCCCTTTACAACAAGTCTATCCTTGTACCGCTTTTCACCTCCATCTTCTTCCTTCAACTTGTAAACCCATTTATTCTACAATTCTCTTTTCCCTATAGGAAACTCAACCAAGTCCCAAGTCTGGTTATTTACCAAGGAGTCCATTTACTCTTTCATGCATTTCTCCCACTTATTTTTAGTGTCTACCTACATTGCCTCTTCATAACATTATAGTTCACTAGAATCGGTCAACAATAAATAATACAATGAAGGAGAGTATCATTCAGGGGGTCTACTTAGCCTAGTAGATATTGTAACAACACTTGCAAGAATTTGAGGCACATGTTTCTCATGTTGTTGTACATTTTGATTTTCTGGTACCATTGGAATTTATTTTTCAGTAATCTCATCAAGCACTGTGTATTTTTGGTTTTTCTTTTTCTTGTATCTTTCCCTACAATTGATCCTTGTACATGACCTTCTCATTGAATATGACATCTCTAATCCTAATTATTTTGTGATTTTCATAATCCCATAAGAGATAACCAAAATCATTAACAATTTATCCAATAAAGGTACACTTCTTGGATTTTGCCTCAAGATTTGTTTTATTTTCTTTATCAATATGGACAAATCATTCACAACCAAAATTCTTCAAAAAAGAATAGTTTTCCTTTTTGCTTGTCCATGCCTCCTCTAAAATTCCACCATCCAAAGAGCTTGAAGGTCCTCCGTATATTAAGTAAACAATGATATCTAAAACGTCTACCCAAAACTATAAGGGAAACCCAACATGAAACCTCTCCTTTCTAACACACCATTTTCTTGTGGTGTTCCTGGAACTGTTTTCTCTCTACGAATCCCATGGTATGGAAAATAATAATCAAAATATTTGATGCAATATTATCCTCAATTGTATGATCTGAGACACTTCAACCTTTTTCATGTCTCATTCTCAACCAAATATTTCCATTTATTAAAAGTATCAAAAACATCAGATTCTTGTCGAATGTAATAAATCCAAGTTTTTCTAGTTTCATCATCAATAAAAGTAACATAATAAAGAGAGCTACCAATATATGATACCTGATCTAGTCCCCATACATATGTATGCACAATCTCTAACCTTTCACTCTTCTTTATTTTCCAACTCTGAGAAATTTGACTCTCTTTTGTTTTCCATAAACACAGTGCTCACAGAATTCCAAATCAATTTGTTTAAGATCTGGAAACAAATTTATTTTTTGAAGTATCTACATCCTCTTCTCACTCATGTGTGCAAGCCTACGATTCCACAGTGCTATATCCACTTCTTTAGAAGCTAAAGAGATAGAAGAGTCAATATTACCAATACATAAATTCAATGTACCTACCTTCTCTCCTTTTTCTATCACCAGTGATCCTTTGGTGACCTTCCACACCTTATCTATAAATATGGATATACAACCTTCACTTGCCAACTACCCTGTTGAAATTATATATTTCCTTAGATATGGAACATGTATTACCTATTTCAACAACCATTGGTTTCCATTCCTTTTATTTATTTTTACCTTTCCCATTCCAACATTTTTGCTTGGTGCATCATCATCCAAATGAACCTGTCCAAAATCACCTTGAACATAATCTAGAAAATGTTTCCTATGGGATGTGGCATGAAATGACGCCCCTAAATCTACTACCCAAGACTCAGAAATATTATCTACAGAAAGAACCAGAGCATATTGTAACACATCACATGTTACATTTGCTTCCTGTTTTTTCTCCTGTTATCCATCTCTTTGTTTCTTTGGAGCTATGCAATCTTTCTTCAGATGTCCTTTCTTCCCACAATTCCAACAGTCTATCTTTCCTAGTCTAGATTTGGATCTTCCCTTCCTAGAATTCTCATGGATACCTGAGCCCTTTCCTCTATCCTTTTGTCTTCCCATGTTCTCCATGTTTAATGCATTACCTAATGTCTCACCTGTGATTTTTTGTTGCATTTCCTCGCTAAGGATAACACCAAAAATATCATTAAATTTTAAAGTTTTTAAACTAGAGACAAATTTATTTATAGACATGACCAAGACATTCCATCTTTCTAGAAATGAGCACAAGATTATAACAGCCCTGACCTCATCATCAAATTCCACTTTTACATAAATTGGTTGATTAGTAACCATATTAAATTCATTTAAATGATCTACAACATACCTGCCTTCTAACATATTCATATTAAATAATCTATTCATTAGAAGTATCTTATTGGACACCGAGGTTTTTTCATATAGTTTATCCAATGTTTCCATCAACTCCTTTGTTGTCTTTTCTTTCGAAATATTGAAATCCACCAATGCTTCCAGGATTATACGTATCGTTCCTAGTTCCTTTCTGTCAAGAACCTCCCATTATCTGTCCTTCATGGTCGTCGACTTCTTTGATATTCCACCCAATGGTAGGAATAGATCCTTCTAATATAAATAATCTTCCATCTGCATCTTCCATTGGTATTTTTGGCCATTAAATTTCTTGACCCTAAACTTTTCATCTTCTTCCATTGCTCCCACTCAAACCAGGAATGCTCTTTTCCTACGAGTTACCTTTTTCTTTGATAACAGTTGTTAGAAAAACAGGATCGCGGAGCAATAACATAAAAAAAATGTGGAAATAAAACACATAAGATACATAATACAACAGAGATAAAGATATACGTGGTTCACTTAGTGTGGGCTACGTCCACCAGGGAAATTTTCAGGTCCTTCCTTTCTTATTATCGAGCAAAATGAAGGGATATAACCTACAACACACCCGCTGTAACTTCCTCTTCTTTCTCTCACAATATCCTCTTTACGAATACAATATTCACAATAATACACAACCACAATACAATTCCCTCATAAAAGAGGGTTGCATTCTAGGGAAAAAAACCCTAACATAACTTTTATCATCATATATGTGACCTTATAATGAACGGTCCAAATTTACTATGAAATTACAATATACCCCCCCCCCCNATGGAGGGGTGTACATTCTTCTTGGGTTTATAGTCTTCATGGGGTATAAACAAAGCTGAAAACAAATAGCTCTGAATCAGGAAGATAATCATGCTCCATAACCAATGACTCTAGCCCGGGCACACTTTCCTTTCAGACTGGACGAGTGTGTAATCTAAACGTATGTCGTACCTTCCCTAACTTGGCTCCTTTATCTCCTTTAATCTAAAGTCGACCTCTATTCCTTGATTGTGATGAACATTGGCCCTAACGCGACTCCCCATCCAAGCAATGAGACTCGAACTGATTTCCCTAACTCGGCTCCTTGTTCACACAATGATAATTGAACTGATTGCATCCTTATGCATGCAGAGAGACCCGAATTGGTCTCTATGAGACCTGACTTGATCTCTAGTTACACTTTCCTCCTTATGCACGTAGAGAGAACTAACTTGGTCTCTATCTCGACCCTTCTCCATCTCTTGTTTGTTATCTTACAGACTCTGTCTCGGTCCTCTTTGGAGTGCCTCCTCTCTCTAGCCGACCTTACTCTATGAATGCAACCTATATAATCAATGTGGCAAGGAATCTTGGATTCTCAGTTTTCCTTCTACCTGAAGACATTTTTGAGGTCAATCCTAAAATGATACTTATATTTATTGCAAGAATTATGCTTTGGAGTCTTACAAAAAAAAAGCAGTGAAGATGCAGGGATTTTAGACAGTGAAAATGGAAGTGTAACTAGCAATTTCTCAAGCATTGTTATTGATAGCATTACTTCAAATTTTTCTTTACCACTTGATAATGGAAGCGGCAATCTATGTGGAATATTGGTTTTAGATCCTTGGCTTCAGAGCCATTTCACTGAGGCAAAGCTTCAAACTTTAAAATAACAATATGCATCCATGAAGAAGGAGAAGGGTGAATTAACTATTGGGGATTTGAGCTCTAGAATGACTAAACTAAAATATTTTTGAGGATTTATTGTGGGGGAATACAATTCGAATGCAAAAAAGATAGTGGAGTTCGAAGGTTTTCTATGGATTTATCTTAATTTGCATACAAAGGTAGATACAAAATAAAGTGGTTCCAAGAAAAAATCTACATTTCTAAAGACTGCCACAACCACCTTGCTTCACACAATTGGTGAATCTGAGAAGGTGCCATTTTTTTCTCATATCAATAGCTACCTTAGAGATGATATGGCGGTGCAAAGATACCTTCCAATTGATCCTATGACAAATTATCTCTTTGATATAGTGAAATATGGCATTCTTCTATGAAAAATGATCAAAGTGCTTGTTCCTAGAACCATTGATGATCGAGTAATAAATACAAAAACAAAGCTTAATCCATGAGAAATAAATGAAAATCATACACTTTGTCTCAATTCTTCAAAGTCCATTGGATGCACAATAGTAAATATTGGAACACGAAACTTAGTTGAAGTGTAGCCTCATCTTTTCCTTGCAAAGTTCAGAAACAAAATCAAGTTTCAGTCTTGGAAAAAAATAAATCAACCCACATCTATTATGTTTTATTGAGTAGATATTCAACACAAAATGGGACTAGTTTTTGTATTTCCAAACACAAATATTCACTTTCAGGGACACATTTTTGTGTTCTTTCAAGAACAGGTCATGCATTGTTACTACTCAACAATACTTGAAAGTATCAAACATACTTGATATTTTAAAGATGAAACACAGAGATGATTCTAGAAACACGAAGAGATGATTCTAGAAACAAAGGATGGTTCTACACAGTGCAAGGTCGATGAGAAGGAAAAAGAATAAGAAGATTTTTCCACAGGAAACAAAGTTATCCTGGAGCTTTAAGTGAGTGTGCTAATCATCAACAAGAGAGTGTGAGTGAGAGAACTTAAGAGTTCACTGTAAATGCAGTAGACTGAGTGGAAACACACAAAAACCTACAACTTCTAGTTCAATTTACAAGCACATAAACTAGTCAAACAAGAATAAATGAGATACAATATATTTCTTTGCAAGAAGAAATGGAATACGCATGTTCAAACAAGAATAAATGAGATCAATAGAGCCTCTTCCCTCACTTGAATCAATGGAATTATGTTTCTTCCATGTTGAAACTATAGGCTTAGCAAATGAAACTAACTATGAAACTGTCTCACTGAGATCATGTAAGCAACTCATTACATGTTGGTAACCAACACTCTAATTGACATCATTTGCAGTGGCTCTTACTGGGATACTTTCAACTCCAACTGAAGGTTGGAAAATCACTATTAATTCTCTATATTTTCACTTTCTCTTACTGTCATATTTACAAGACTCTAATGCTTCCATATGCTAGAAAATATCATCTTACCTTGGTTCTATGTTACTATTTTCCACCTAAAAGAAAATGTCAAGTTTCAACATAGTCAATTCAATAAACAAATCGAAATAAATAACAATTTAAATTCAACCAAAAAGAAACACTTACTTTCAATTTGTCTCTTTTGACTTGCAACCCACCTCGACCAAATGTATATGGATCCCTCACATTATTTCTTTCTTTCATGCCTTCGTTCCTCTCTGTCAAATATTCTTTAGAATGCATAGTTTCCTTCAATGCTTCCCATTATTTTGGAGATAGAGTGGATTATGTCCTATCTTTTCCTTCAATGATTAATTTTGTGCAATTGTATAGTTGTTCATCAGAAGCCTCATCTTAGACTTGTAATATTTTCTAGATATTTTTCCACCAACAGTCTCAAAAGAATTTTCCATTTTTTGTATAACATTTTCCACACTTTGTGGATCTTTATTTGCAAAATTTGATTTGGTAATATCCAAATGGGCCCCACATCGTTTTCCCAACTCGGAGGCCCACCTTGTTTCATTTGGCCCTATGGGCTCACCATCTTTCGACACATCAACCACCAATGGCTTCTTACCTTCTATTTTCCTTTCTTTTTCATTCCTCTCTGTAAATATATACAAACCTTAACTCAATATTTGTCTTTTAACAAAAGTAGACACATCCTCTAAACCACTAGAAATATTTCTAGATGATCCAGTTCCAACAGTAGATGCATTAGGTGTATTTTGAAACACAACAGATGTAAGTGTATTATCTTCAAAACTTGCATTAACCGGAACTACATGCTTCTTGGCCACATCGTATTTGGCAGTAGGTAGCTCAATACTGGTCTCTATAGACGTTGGTTCTAACATATTCTTTAATTTTGAATACATGATCTCCAAACTTGATTTTCTTTTATGTCATGATTATTGATAAACGCTTTTAGAATTTGTGTGAAGATATCATTCTTACGTTGTACATAACCATGTGCAATATCTTCATGCACATCACCACGTGAAATATCAATTTGCACATCATCAGCACCACTATTCTTTTCAACAGTTACATTCATTGCATCATTAATGTGTTTTCTTATACATAGAATTGGTGGCAATACATCTTTATGTCCCTTTGATTTTTGCTCCACTTTCTCTTTGCTATTTTTTTATTTCCTGTAAAAAAAATCATATTATGTCTTATATACATAAAGTTATTTCTTATAAAACATTAAACACTATTAAAAAAATAATATACTACTTAAGTGGATTAACAACTTTCATGTGTGTCAAACCAAGAGAAGATAAATATTCATCATTCTTGGCTATATTTTCTCTGCGAGAGCACTCATATTCTGTCAAGCTTTCTGCATTATCGTTAAATTTATCTAGTTTGTGCTTCACATGATTTTTCTTCATTTCATAAAGTCCAAATAAATAATAATGTATAAATCAACCACTTGAATTAGTAGAACTACACTGGAATATGAGTTTGAAACTCAGATTTTATCAATTGCATGTGCTGGAAAATTAAGTGCACAAGTGAAAGAACAAAAGCCACTAAAAATCATCCCCTAAAGTGTTGCTTATATAACATGAAATAAGTAGTAAAGAATTGAAATACAAACTCAGTTTTTTTTCTCAAATCAATAGTGGATAAACAATAAAAATACTTAGAATTTAATTAAGTGATTTCTCCAAAAGAAAAACATACAGTAAGATGATCAAATGGGTTTATTATAAACCCTTAACAATAAGTTAAATTTTCTTCAAAACATCAATGAACAAATTAGGTTTTGCATACAATGTACCAACAAAATAATGATGATCAGATTGAAAAATGCATGAGTAAAACAACAGTGAAAAATTGCATCATACATATAATCGGAGTTTAGGTGACAAACTAGTTAAGGTGACAAATCATCATCATAATCATCTCCATTTCCACTAGGATCAGAATCCCGATCACTTGTGTGTGCATCTTCTTCATTTTCTTCATCATCCTCATCTTTGGCATGCAATGCATTCTCTCTCCCAATCTCTTAGTTGGTAATCAAAGTATTTTATTCAATCACTCTATCATCATATTAAACCACTTCTTCGAATGTTTCCTGTAAATTATTGACGCATTGCCCATCAAGTATTATATCGACAACTTTCATGAATTTTTTTTTTGAACGAGACTGATTCGGATTATTTTCGGCACGAAATGAGAATGGAGATATAATAAAGAAATGCACGGAGATATTGCATATATTCAATAATATAACAGAAATGTATCAGAGATGCAACTATAAACACAGATATACAGTAATACACAATTTCTATTAATCAAAGA
>ML779068.1:910694-942627 GCA_009831015.1 Picea engelmannii | reverse complement strand
ATCTTCAGGGCCTACATGTACAATTCACTTTGTCATCTTCAAAAATTCATTTCTCCTCAACCATGAGGATCCACGTGACGTGCCACATACCACCAGAAACAACATGATGTATAATATCCATCCATGGGTGTTGTATCTTCATGTTCATTTTCCTTCATGTCCAAATAACTTCATCAATCTTCTGGTCCAAAACCCATGACTAGGGTTGACATCAATGACAACAACCAATCTTCCAACACTTTGCACCTATACATTCAAAGTAACGTGAGATTAGTAGAAAGTGACGAAGAACCTTCTTAGGAACCACCGTTGATTTCAACCTTGTTTATACCTCCCTTCTTGACATTTTGTACATTTTGTCTCACTTGCAATATTTTTGCGAAACAATACACAACCATTCACACATGTGTGTATTTTTTCATACCCTAAGCCTATCTTAGTGATTTTATTTTTACATTGACTTCATTTTGTTGGAAATGTGGAGTCACGTGGTAACAAATAACTTAATAATGGCAATAACTCATCTACACTCTCATTTTTCCAACCATGCACCACTTGCAAGTTTATAATTTGAAGGATTATTGTCAAATGACTTAACTTGAAATTAGCATACATGGGATTTAAAGCATCCTCCATTGAATTGGTCCAATCATCATTTAGACCCTCATTCAACATTCTATGAACTTCAACCCCTTCATCTAACATTGTTGCATCTTCATCTATATTTGGTTCCACTTCAGTGATGTTTTCTACATCTTCATCTCTCATCCTAGGCAATTCTAACATATCTTCATAATAATTTACATTCTAAGGTCTTACACCACTATTCCCATGTCTTATCATATGTTGATAAATCAAATTTATTTTTCTCACCTTTCCACCAAGACAATCATTACATGGACATGGATATTTTTCCATATTATTCTCATCGGATATTCGCTCATCATATGCATGATATTCATCCATTTTCAACCTTCAACTTTGACTCATCTTTGATGTTCTGCATTCCAATATTAATTTGATATGTTAATTAACAAATATCAGGTAATTTAGATAGTACAAGGGCACAAAATCAGCTAAGTTGTTGTTAATAACAACAACATTGACAAGGAACTAAACTAGTCTATGAGTTTGCATTTTCTAGTTGTGAAGAGAGGTTGGGCAAAGAAAGAATTGCTCAGAGAAGCCAATAGGAAATGGGAAAGGTGTCATAGAAGGAGGAGTTTATCATCCTTGGAAGATCTGAATCCTCTACATTTTGGTAGTCTTGTGGAGCATGTAGTTCTTTATGCAGCTTCCCACTCTCAGTTTTGGCCAAGTTATTGCAGATTAATTATTTTGGGGGCTCTTGAAGGAGATTGGAAGAATTTTTTTCATGAATTTTATGTCTTTTATTGTAGATTAATGATTTTGGGGGAACTTGAAGGAGGTTGAAATATTTGTTGTTTAAAACTATCATGCACTGAAACTATCAGAATTACATTTTTTTCTAAAACTATAAGAGTTCCATTTTTATGATATTGAAGAATGCTAGAAAGTGACCACACTTGTGATTCTATTTTAGATCTACTAGCTTTGACACAACAACACATGAATCAAATATATCGCTCAACAGGTTTTTACAACCAACATAGACAGGGTCTTCCAACCAACACATACATAGACTATGGTGCCTCTAGTTATTATTCCTCTTAGTGTTTCCATGACCAAGAGGAACCTATGTGTAACCACAAACCCCTTCATGAGTATGGACATAACTAGCTGGAGATGTCCTTGTTTCTACAAGTAGTAATGATAATGTAGAAGAAGAAATACATGGGAGGATATATCTTGGACTGGAAGCATGAACCATGTTCTACATGAGGTCTCTGTTGACTTACTGATTATATAATAATAATCTATTTTTTTAAGGTCACGGCCAAGCCAGACACGAAATTGGTGTATGAGACCCCCTTGTTTGTGGGACAAGGGACCCCCTCCACCCAATGATTTGACTAGTAAAGTCTACAGAGGTATACATACCCTACCCCCCTTTGGATTTGAACTTGTGACCTCTTAGGAGGAAACACATGTTATTAACCATTAGGCCCACTCATGTTGTATGAAAAAAGAGGAATATTAGTTAGAGTAAAACTCTTCACCTACTAGCAGAATGAAACTCTTATCTATAGAATATTTAAATAATGAGTCGGTGATTGAAAAATATAGACCACTTTATTTTGAGAAATATTTTGAACAAACTAAGCATATGGCTCTTGATCAATCATCTTGTGCAATAACCGAGAATGTGCCACTAGTTTTCATGGACACTTAGAGTTTGGATTTATGTAATAACAAAAGTATGTTTATTGGATTTACTATCATGGAACATATTACAATACCTAAGAAAGAAAGTGATTCGTATGCTAAGGAAACTTTTTATTACCCAAACTATGAATTTTTTTATACATTGTACTCTGATTTATTTGCTAACCTTGACTCATAAAAAGTTAATTATGACTTCCATTTATTTGAAAATGTTGGTTTAGTAGGATAGGAAATCTATATCGGAAATGTTTAGTGGCATAGTCAAATGAGATATTAGGATTTGGAATAGGAGTTGAAGGAGATGGAGGATTAGTCCTTAGCCAACCCATGATCATTTAGGAGTTTGAGGAGCTAAATTAGTTAATATACCAGCCAGAACTAGTCTTCAGGGAGGGGATAGAGACATTCTGGTAGGGGATTGAGAGATCCTTTCACCATTAACCAAAATCCTTCCATTCACCTTTCAACATAATCATTCACCTTTATACTTTCAACTTAAGCCATTTTCCTTTAGCCCCTCACCTCTCACAAAACAACACCTCACCTCACCTAATCAATGGAAATCGGAACCACTGGACTTACCCTCACAAGCACCAAATCACCCACCGCATGAAAACAAGATGGTCGATTTATAACGAGGTGAAGAGTGATGGTAGTTTTCAATTGACATATGTGGAATATTATCTTGATTTACAAAACTAGGAAACAATTGCCATTTAAATTATGTCAGCAATATTTTCTCTATGAGGTTCCTCAAAAAGCTTATTGAAATGATTTTTTTTCACCTCAAACATCTCAAAAAATCTATAATATGTCCCTCCTACCTCATTCTTAACACTCCAAATGGTATTTTATATTTTCATCATCTTTGCATAGTTGTGAAAAAATCAGGTGTTTTCATCTCCCCGTGCTACCCAAGCTGCTCTAGTTTTTTGCCTCGATTTTGATTCTTCCTAGTCAAGAAACTCTTTTTTTCATGGATCTAAAAGATTTAAGTTACTTATGTATTCTTCATTGAAAATTCCATTCATTTTAGTTTTGAAAATATTAGAAATTTCTTCTTCCAGTATCCATGTCTAATCTTATGGATCCTTGAGTTTGGATTTGTCCCACTCAACAAATTTTATTTTTATAATTTTAAAATTGTCACTAAATTAAAATATAACATATTTCTCCAACCAATATTCCATATGTTTCCATTCACTAGCACACAAATCCATAAATTCAATATCCTTAGACCAATGAGATTGAATTTAGAAGGGTTTGGCATATTTTCATTCTGCCTCCCCCACCTAGGAGAAATATGGGAACATGAACAAAAATATGCAACAATACCCTTTGAACTAATCTTCATAAAAATAAAATATTACAATGTGAATTGTTTAAAATGTATATCAACTTAGTAAACCAAATGAAAATTTTTACCATCCTTGCATTCACAAAAGGGTTGTTGTGATATGAAAGCCTATTTTAATTTTTTCATTCATAAGACTTTTGGGTAGCTATGGAATCTACGTATTGCAAGTTATATTAATCACTAATCTATATTAGTACTTAATATTAACTTAGAAATTCATCTTAGGATAAATTATATTTATAAATCAATTATAAACTAAAACCTTAACGTTGAATTGGGCTTGTCAACTATTTTATGTCAAATAGGAAATATCTATTGTATGTGGCATGAAATATTGGAATTGGAAACCATATTATATGTCATGTCGATAAAAATGGGAACAATAATATGCAACAAGAAATTGTTGAGGCCATAAATTCAAGGTTCATTACAAAGGAAAAAACATCAAGCAATTTGGACTTACTAAACTGCTTAGAATAACTTGCTTTAGTATTGGGATCCTTATGTGGGACACTTTTTTAGTGAGATTTAAGCTTCAAGTGCATATTTTCTCCTTTCATGTAAAATTTTGGTCTCATGTAATTATAAAGTTTTTGAAATGATAGTACATACCCATTAAGGCCTTTATTTCATTGCTCTTGAGGGTTACAACTGTAATATCCCTCGATAATGCCTCAATTATATTATGAATTGTAATCATGTTTTGTAGGCTGGTGAGTTGACTATTGATAAGTTGGTGGGCTTATGTGTTTATTAGGCCGGAGAGCCTAAGTGTTAAGGCCAGGAGCCTGATTTTGTATATGTAATTATGCAGATCATTAATATAATATATAAAACATCACTTCATGTCGACCGACCACAAAGAAAGAGTGATGGGGGACTAAGCTTCCACAATATGGGTGAGGGAGAGGGGGTTGAGAGGTAGGAAGAGGGGCTAAGCTTGAGGGCTTAATTCCTTAGGAACAATAATTTATTATTATTGCAAAGTGGTGTGAAAGGTATGTTTTTATCCTAAGTCTTGGGAGAGGCAACGCATGCAGCCCCAACATGTGCAAAAGGGAACGCATACTTGATGGAGTGCATGCGGCTTCATGGGCGACATGTGTAGGCCTAGGCACATGAAATTTAACCCAAGAATTGATCCATGATGGGGGTTCGTCCTCCATTCTTATGTCCATCTGTCTGAACCATGTTGTTATGCGTCTGATCTCTGCATTGATTCCTAGTCAGGCAACTCTGAAACTGGTGTTACCTAAACCATGCATTGTCTTAGTGGCCTGTTGTTGTTTTCTACCATCTGAACCGCTTGAGTCTGTGTTCAACCTCTGTGTTGATTGAGCCGTGTCACAAACTCATGTATTGAGCCATGTCACCTGTGTATCCTGTGAGTCGAACCTATCCTCTCTTGCAGAGTCGAGTTTGTACCCAAAGTGCATTTGGGTTGCTTCCTTCTGTTTCTCGAGTGGTGTTGACCAATTGATGTTGTTGGTATTCTCACTGTGATGGAATTGAGTCAAAATTGGCTGAAGAACCAGGTTGTTAGGCCCATGGTTGAAGAGGCAGGTTGTCAAGCCTATGAGAAGCTCTCTCCAGGTGAGAGAGTCTGTTGGGAAGTGGTTTTCTCCCGGAGAGAGTCTAGCACCATCTATAGAGCTCTAAGAATTTCTCATCCGACCTATTGTTGAGACCCAGAGAGGGAGGTGAAGCATCGATGGACTTTGTTTGTGAAGGAGTATACTCCCAGGTGGAACGGGCATGTGGGGAATGAGACTCCATGAATAGTGGGCGTAAGAAGGCTCCTGGAGAGAATCCTTCCAGTTTCTCTGTGCAGTTTTCCTGTAATCTCAGCCCAGTTTAGGATTTCCTTGCCCTGGGTGGAGCTTGGTCCCAGCTCGGGGGTGACCCACTGTTGAGCATGATGACCAGCGTGGTATAAGGATGGGAGGTTCGTGGAAGTTTTGCATGCAGTTGGTGGTGTATTACAGTTTCAAATATAAGTATAATTATGTGTTTTAATTTTGTACTTAATTAAAATGCATGTCTATGATGATTGTAATATTATCATGTATTCTGTTGCAATGATATCTGTTGTTAATTCTATTTAATTATGTACGTTAACAGTAATACTATGATTACTCTATATTGTTGGTTAAATTTCCATAAATATGTTAATTAGATTTAATATGCATGTTATACATAAATTTATGAGAATGTTCCACATAGTAGCATTGCTCGGCCATGGGGTTGATGGTCGGGGACATTACAAATTGGTATCAGAGCCCATAGTTTCAATGTTGATCCTGGATGTGTTGAATAAGTGGTCTTTGGACCCAAGGTTTCGAGAGAAAATTGTTTATGGGGGACTAATTTCGAACCTTAGATTGTTTTTGAGTGCCAAGGGGTTACTTGGTCATGTTATGAAGCTCAGGACGGGTAGTGGTAGAATAAAACCACAGTCAGTGTGGTAGTTGAACACAAAGAGAGAGCGCTCGAACACTTGGAGTGTGGGAGTCATAGGATATGTTTGGATGGAAAGGAAATTCATTATGACAATCAGATCCAGAGAAGGTACGCGAGGGAAATCCTAGAAACCCTTCGGATTTCAACAATCGGGAGAAGTGGGGTGGGTAGAGGCATAAAGGCCCGAAATTTGAAACCCTGAAGTCCCGACAGATATCTACACTGTAGATATGGAGAAAATATCTTGACCATGGGATCAAGTAAAAAGGCAGATTGTAAATTTCGGGAGTTCGATTGTCAGGAGAATGGGATGTGCTATTGCACAAACTCCCAAAGCCCGATGTTCTGAAACGAAAGAGTAGAAGTGGTGAGTCATGACAATGTCACCTGGAGGTGTGATGTGGACACATGGGATGTGTGCCACATGTCAGTGGGTCTAGAACCGTGGAATATTGAAATGGCATTTGGAACGTGACGAGTGTCACCCATCTGAATGGGCCATGTATCAATTGCTAGTATGATACCATGTGATATCCTATGTGTGCAGGGTTAGTGGGGCCCAAGTTTACGTAATGTAGTTAAGGGTTGGAGGACCCACAATGGCATTGATCATGATACATCAAGATTGATGACCAGGAGGCATTGCAGATACCCAAGTTGTACGTGAGATAATTCTCCAAGACGATCCCAGAATCCAAACCGTTGTTTCACTGAGGGTTTACGTGTCAGCATCAAAAGAATTGCAGGATGAAAGGTGGGTTACTCCATACCATTGTTGCATGCCCCCGCAATTTGGAAAAGTGTAAGTGATGTAAGGTAATTATGTCACCTAAGGTGATGTGGAAGTGTTCAGGGTGTGCGGATGTGAAATCTTCTGAAGTCCCGAAGTACTGTAACTCGGATGGATGAGGTTCCACAGCGAGTGTCAGATGTTGGATGTTGGGTAGACATGGATATTTGATCCGACCTATGTCACGAGTTCATTAGTTCAGAATTAGGGAAGTTTTTGGGAAGTTCTTTGAAACTTCCCGGAACGTGAAGTTGTGAAGCACCCTTTTTGTTAGGCGAGTGGTCACGACCCATGATCACGTGTGTTGGGAACTAAGAGAGAAGGGGATAATTCTCGAAGGATTGTTACAGAGCTGAGAATAGCTCAGAAAATTTGTGAAATATGAAATTTTCTTAAAAATAGACCCAATTTATGAATTTTGTGGGATTTGTTTTTAAGGAATGATGGCCTGACAAATTTCAGTTGTCTACACATTGTATTTGCAGAAGTTAACGAGTGTCGAAACCAAATAGAGTTTCCACTAAGTGCAAAGAAATGGGCCTAAGACACAAAATTATTCTAGTTTAGAGAACGAAGCTAAAGGAATGGATGTTCATTTGGAAGTTGAAGGGTCGAACTCCAATGGGCATGGAGAAGAGATAGATAAGGAAGGGAATATGATGAAAATCATTGATCAATTGCATAAATATGCCCAAACGCATCGAGTAGATAGCATAAATCTTATGAAATCTAAGGAACAATAAGAAGAATTCAACTTAAAGTTGATGAAGAGTCTGGAGAGAATAGAAAATAAGTTGGACAAGGAGAGAGACTCGAGAAAAATAGGGAGTCACCTGACTTCTGAGGGAAGAAAATAAAGGAGTGTTGGTAAACACCATCATCACTCCCAAGTTTTCTCCAAGAGGAGGGCACACAGTATTCCAATCCCATATCCTACCATAAAGAACAAGAGATCTAGAGTGGATGAACTAAAGGGTGAAATGAACAAGATTAAGCCTCCAATGTTTGATGGAGAACATAAGAAGGAGGAAGATGTCAAGACATGGTTGCTTGGCATGAGGAAATATTTCCAACTATAGAATTATTCCTCTAATGCATAAGGAATAATTTCAATGTATCAACTGAAGGGAAAGGCATCCATGTGGTGGGATTATCTTGTGTAGGTGCAACACATTAGAGAGAAATATATCACTTGAAAAGAATTCAAGAAATATTTTGAGAATAAATGCTTGACTAAAAGATAGTATGATAGAAAGATGAAAGAGTTCTTTGAACTCAAGCTGGAAAACATGACCATTGATGAATACGAACGAAGATTTTTGGAATTACTAAAGTATGTTTCATTCATCAAGGATGAGATTGTCAAGATTCAATGGTACCTAAGTGGATTGCCACCTTCCATTGGTGACAAGATTTAGTATGATGATCCTAATACTATGTAAGAAATGATAAGAAGAGCGAAATTATTATATGAGAAGCAAAGAGAAAAGCCTACTTTTCAGAAGGCTTGGGACGAACAGAGGAAGTTCAAGAAAGAAAAGAGGTAGAAGGGAAAAAAACCTCACTTTTTCAAAAATAGTCCCCAAGGATAGCCATCATTTAGAGAGCTGAGAATGGATAACGTAGGGGAACAAAGGCCATGGAAGACTCCCATTCAGTGTTGGGGTGGTCAGGGGATCCACAAGTACAGATATTGTCCCCATAAAAATGGAAAAGTGAGATTTTCCCATAATGCTCAGAAATATGAAACAGTGGAGGACATGGGAAGTAGAATGCCAAGGATCTACGGAGCCCTGGACAATAAGAAAAATGAATTTCAATCACACATGATTGAAGTGGAAGGTATGATTAACAACCATGCCTTTACTATTTTAATTGATTCAGGGGCTAGCCATAGTTATATATATCCTAGAGTGGTTGAAAGTTTTCATTTGTCGAGAAGAAAACATGAAAAGTCTTGGTTAGTGCAGCTGGCTAAAGGAACCAAGAGAAAAGTCATTGAGTTAGTTAAGTCTTTTCCAGTGGACATGATTGGACTGAACACAAATGTTGAATTGAATATTCTTCCTTTAGGTTCTTATGACTATCTAATTGGGATGCACTGGTTGGATGAGCACCATGCCATCTTGCATTGTCATAATAAGGAACTCACTTTCCTGGATGACAAAGGAGTTCGAAGAATAGTCTAAGGAATTCCCGGAGTTGTTTATATTAGATAAATCTTAGCAATGCAGCTGAAGAAGTTCTACAAGAAAGGTTGTCAATTATTTGCATCCCATGTGGAGGAAACACCTAAGGATAAGGTGTCAAGTATTGGAGATCATGTGGTACTAAAGGAGTTTGAAGATGTATTCTAGGAGGTACCAGTATTACCTTGAAAAAGAGATATTGAATTCTCTATAAACTTGATGCTTGGAGCAGCTCCAGTGTTGAAAGCTCCTTACAGAATGAGTACATTGAAGTTGAAAGAGTTGCAATTACAACTTGAAGAGCTTTTGGAGAAGGGGTATATACTCCCAAGTGTGTCACCTTAGGGTGCCCCGGTCCTGTTCATGAAGAAGAAGGATGGGACGCTGAGATTGTGTATCAATTTCAAACAATTGAACAAAGTAACTGTAAAGAACAAATATCCCTTGCCGAGGATTGATGACCTCTTCGATCAGTTGAAGGATGTGAAGATATTTTCAAAGACAAACCTCATGTCAGGATATCACTAGGTAAGGATAAAGGATGAAGACATCAACAAGACTGGCTTCAGAACAAGTTATGGTCATTACAAGCTCACAGTGGTGCCATTTGGATTGTCAAATGCACCCATTGGTTTTATGTGTTTAATAAATGGTGTATTCATGGACTATCTAGACAAGTTTGTCATAGTATTCCTAGATTAAATTTTGGTGTATTCCAAGTTAGAGGAATATAATGAAAAACTTTTGAGGATGGTGTTGCAGTTGCTAAGAGAGCACCAATTGTATGCCAAGTTGAGAAAATGCTCGTTTTATCAAGAGAAGATCCATTACTTGGGGCATATTATTTCAAAGGATGGGATAGTTGGATCCTAAGAAGATTGAGGTCATCAGAGAATGGTCAGTGTCAAAGAACGTGATAGAATTCAGATCCTTTATGGGTCTAGCTGATTATTACAGAAGGTTCATCATAGGGTTCTTAAGAATAGCCCACCCTATCACTTCCTTGAAAAGGAAAGAGAAAACATTTCAGTGGACAGAGGATTGTGAGAAAAGCTTCCAACAATTGAAGCAATTGTTAACCAGTGCTCCAATCCTGAGGATCGCAAATTCAAATGATGACTTCGTGGTATGCACAGATGCATGCAAAGAAGGACTCGGAAGAGTCCTCGGTCATAATGGATTTGTAATCTATTATGAATCTAGAAAGTTGAAAGAGCACGAAAGGAACTATGCAACTCATGATCTGGAATTGGCATCCATAGTAAATGCTCTAAATAAATGGAGACATTACCTCATGGGAAGGAGGTTTGAACTGATAACATACCATAATGGTCTGAATTATTTGTTTGATCAACCAACCTTGAACGCTAGACAGAGTAGGTGGTTGGAGTTTCTCTGAATTATTTGTTTGATCAACCAACCTTGAACGATTTTGATATCAAGCATATCAAAGGGAAGGAAAACAAAGTGGTTGATGCACTCAGCAGGAGAGTGCATGAATTACATGCTACAACCATTAGCATGTACCAAACTGATATTAAAAGCAGAATTTTGGAGGCTGCAAATACAGATTTTTAGTATATGGATTTGGTAGGAAAACCACAACAAGGTAAAATGCCACAGAAAGTGGATATTTATAAATTAGGGGCTGATGGAATAATTATGTACAAGAAAAAAAATTATGTACCTAATGTCCAGGATTTGAAACTTGCAATTTTTCATGAAATGCATAATGTGCCTTATGCAGGGCACCCTGGATATCAGAAAAACATAGCAATAGTCAAAAGCCATTACTTTTCACCAGGTATGAAGAAAGAGATTTATGAATACATCACCATATGTATGGAGTGCCAGAAGGTTAAAGTTGAGCACAGACACCCAGTAGGGTTGCTGCAACCTTTACCCATTCCTGAGTGGAAGTGGGAAGTGGTGACAATGGATTTCATCACAAGATTTCCTAGAACTGGAAAGCATCATGATTCAATCATGGTGGTAGTGGAAAATCTTACGAAAGCTACCCATTTCATTTCATTAAAGACTACTCACAAGGCAGTGGATGTTTTTGATATTTTTATGAAGGAAGTGGCATGATTGCACATAATTCCCAAGACAATTGTGTTTGACAGAGACCCAAAATTTACCTCAAATTTCTGGAAAGGGTTATTCAAGGGGTTCATAACTAATTTAAACTTTAGTACAACTTATCATCCTGAGTCTGATGGCCAGACAGAGTGGATGAATCAAGTGATATAATACATACTAAGGATGTATGTGATGGAAAAACCATCTAAATGGGAAGACTACCTACACTTGGTAGAATTATCCTACAACAATGGGTATCAAGCATTGTTGAAGATGAGCCCATTTGAAGCACTTTTTGGCAGAAACTGCAATACTCTAGTGAGCTGAGATAATCTAGATGATAAGGACGTAGTTGGGCCAGAGTTTCTCAAGGAAATGGAAGAACAATTGCTAAAAATTAAGTAGAATTTGAAAGTTGCCCAAGACAAGAAGAAAATTTATGCTGATAATAACAGAACCCACAGAGAGTTTAAAGTGGGTGACCATGTTTTCCTTAAATTAAAAACCAATATAAGTTCCCTGAAGCTGGGAAACTGCACCAAGTTGGTAGTCATATTTTGTGGGCCATTTGAAATCCTAGAAAGGATTGGGGTAGTTGCATATATGCTTGCATTAATTGCATCCATGACTGTACATAATGTATTTCATGTTTCATTGCTTAAGAAATATATACCTGATGTTGATCATGTTACCAATTGGAATGTGATTCAGGTGGAGCAAGAAGGTGTCTTGCAAGTGCATCCTGTGTGCATATTGGACCGGAAAAGAAAAAAACTCCAGAATCGATCCATAGGTCTTGTAAAGGTCTAATGGACCTGGTACGGTCCTGAGGATGTGAGATGGGAGCATGAGGATGCTACGCGGGCAAAATACCTACATCTTTTTGAATATTTTGGAAATCTTGTTGATGTTGTCTAAAAGTTACACTAAGGACAGTGAAAAAATAAGGAGAGCGGATTGTAATATCCCTCGGTAGTGCCCCAGTTATATTATGAATTGTAATCATGTTTTGTAGGCTGGTGAGTCGAGTATTGATAAGCTGGGCGGCTTATGTGTTTATTAGGCCAGAGAGCCTAAGTGTTAAGGCTAGGAGCCTGATTTTGTATATGTAATTATGAAAATCATTAATATAATATATAAAACATTGTTGTATGTCAACTAACCACGAAGAAAGAGTGATGGGGGACTAAGCTTCCACAATATGGGTAAGGGAGAGGGGGTTGAGAGGTAGGAAGAGGGGACAATATTGAGGGGTTAAGTCCTTAGGAACAATAATTTATTATTATTCCAAAGTGGTGTGAAAGGTATGTTTTTATCCTAAGTCCTGGGAGAGGCAACGCATGCAGCCCCAACATGTGAAAAAGGGAACAAATACTTAATGGCATGCATGCAGCTTCATGAGCTACATGTGTTAGCCTAGGCACATGAAATTTAACCCAAACATTGAGCTATGATGGGGGTTCATCCTCCATTCTCTCTTTCATCTGTCTGAACCGTGTTGTTATGCATCTGATATCTGCATTGATTCTTGGTCACGCAACTATGAAATCGGTTTTACCTGAATCATGCATTGTCTTAGTGGCATGTTTTCATTTTCTTTCGTTTGAATGACTTGAGTCTATGTTTGACCTCTACATTGATTGAGCCATGTCACAAACCTGTGGATTGAGCTGTGTCACCTATGTATCTTGTGAGTCAAGCCTATCCTCTCTTGAAAAGTCAAGTTCGTACCCGAACTGTCTTTGGGTTGTTGCCTTTTGTTTCTTGAGTGATGTTGACCAGTTGATGTTTCTGCTATCCTCACTGTGTTGGAATTGAGTCGAAACTGGCTGAAGAACCGATTTTTCAAGCCCATGCTTGAAGTGGCAGGTTGTTAGGCCTGTGAGTAGCTCTCTCCAGGTGAGAGAGACTGTTGGGAAGTGGTTTTCTCCCAGAGAGAGTCCATCACCAGCTACAAAGCTCTGATAATTCTTGATCTGGCCTGTTTTCGAGACCTAGAGAGGGAGGTGAAGCACCAATGGACTGTTCTTATGAAGGTGTATACTCCCAGGTGGAACAGGCATGTGGGCAATGAGATTCCATGAGTAGTGTGCGTAAGAAGGCTCCTGGAGAGAATGCTTCCGGTTTCTCTGTGCAATTTTCCTGTAATCTCAGCCTAGTTTATGATTTCTTTGCCTTGGTTGGAGCTTGGTCCCAGCTTGGGGGTGACCCACTGCTGAGCGTGATGAGCAACGTGGTCTAAGGATGGGAGGTTCATGGAAGGTCTGCACGCAGTTGGTGGTGTATTATAGTTTCAAAGATAAGTATCATTATGTGTTTTAATTCTATACTTAATTAAAATGCATGTCTGTGATGATTGCAATATTATCATGTATTATGTTGCAATGATATTTGTTGTTAATTCTATTTAATTCTGTACGTTAACAGTAATACCATGATTAGATTGTATTGTTGGTTAAATTTCCATAAATCCGTTAATTATACTTAATATGCATGTTATATATAAATTTATGAGAATGTTCCACATAGTAGGGTTTCTTGGCCATGGGGTTGATGGTCGGGGATGTTACAACAACTATTTGCATATTTCCAGAGATGCATTGCAAACCTATTTGTGTGTGTGTCTCATATTCGTAAATATTCAAGGAAAGGAAGATGGTTACATAATTTTCTAGAATCACTAGAGTGATTCATCAAATTTCAAAGTACATTATGGTAGATAACATAGGATATTTCTTTTATCTCACGTATAAATAAGATAAATAGAAAAAATAAAAAAATAATTGTAATTTTATTAATAATGAATTATGACTAATAAAAAATGAAGACAATGCATCATCCAATCGTACAATTTGAAATTTAAATAGGCCAATCCACACATCATATAATGATACATTCATACAATACCATATGAAAACAGCTCGTGACATGTCTTCTCCTTACAAGTGTTTCTATAGTCATTTAGAAACATTAAGCTCAAATGTGTTGCAATACTTCTTTGGAATCATTGATGTCAATTTGAGTCGTTATAAGAAAAGGTAAGGTAAGATAATTTTAGTAATGTCCAATGAATGACCATAAAAGTAGGTCAATGAAACAAAATCAATACATTCAATGTAGGAATGAAAAGTGGGAGTGAAAAAGAAACTCCCTAATCAATATTAAAAGAAGAGATAGAAAAAACTAAGTGTCTATCAAAAACTTCTATGTTTAAATAAGAGAAGATATAAATAATGTGCAAGTTTAAGAAACATGACAAACATTTAAGAGTCTCAACACTGAGAAAAAAGAGAGGATGTCAAGGCTTTCTAGTGCTCATGTTGGCTACTAAGGGTGAGGCCTTCAAAGGCATACATAATCCTATGGAAGACATGGAATAGACTAATTATCCCTTCCTCAAATATTAAATTATTCCTTACTCTCCATATAAAAATACATGCAATGTAGGCACAAAAATTAGGAGTGAAAAAGAAACAACCCAATCAATATCGAAACAAGAGAGAGTAATAACTAAGTTTCTATCAAAAAATTGAATGTTTAACTAAGAGAAGATATAAATAAGGTGCAAGTACAAGAAATATGCTAGAAATTTAGGAGTCTCAACATTGAACAAAAGATAGGATGGCAAGGATTTATAGTGCTCACGTTGGCTACTAAGGGTCAGGCCTTCAAAGGCATACATAATGGTGAAAGGATCTCTCAAGGGTAGGGGCTTGAGAAAGCCTTTCACCATTAACCAAAATCCTTCCATTCGCCTTTCAACATAATCATTTCACCTTTAGAATTTCAACTTAAGCCATTCACCTTTATCCTTTATCCCCTCACCTCACCTAAGAACTGGAAATCAGAACCACCAAAATTACCCTCACACGCACGAAATCACCCACCCCGTGAAGACAAGTTGTTCAATTTCTACCGAGGTGTAGAGTGGTGGTAGTTTTCAATTGACAAATGTGGAAGATATAGTAACACCTAATGTGTCAAACCAAATTCATCATCCACATAAATATCTATGGTTTGCAAATGTAAATATCCAAAAAATAATAGATCCCAATAAAAAAATAGAAAATAAACTCAGACATGTAGGGTTTGCAAACATAAATCTATTTACCTGTGACTTCGCTGCAATAGGCCGCTGCATATTCGAATTCTTACTTTGCATTTTGAGAAGTCTTCGTGTCCTCTTCGTAGATTTTTTTTCCACCATGGAAGGTTCTTATATAGCTATACAACCTCCAATGCTCAAATTAACTAAAATCCCTCTCCTATGGTTGGCTCCAAGATCCAATGGTCCAATTAACTAAAAACCCTCTCCTTTGTTCGGCTAAAATTTCAATTCAGACCTCACTGGCTCCAATACTGCTCACAGGATCCAATATTGGTTAGGATTAAAACTCCAATTACACCTCCTTTTTCCCCTTCAAATATTTAAGACTCCACCCACTCCCTCTATGCAATATTGGTCAAGCTGGAAACCCCAAATACACCTCCCTCTGCCCCATTGAATACTTACCACTGCACCCAGTCCCTCTGTTCCCATGGAATAGTTGTATATTATATGAAACCAAAAACACACCTCCCTATGCCATGTTGAATATTTAACACTGCACATATGCCCTCTGCACCCATGGACTAGCTTTATAATTACCTAAAATGCATTGTATTCTCCGACCTTCTCTATGCCCTCATCAAATCATGAAGGGCATCGTACTCTCCCACCTTCTATGCCCTCGTCAATTCTTTGTTCCCTCGTCAAATTATGAATGTGATCAATACCCTATTCTCCCATTGCTTCAAAGAGTAGTCTGAATACATTAATTGTCAATATTTCTCATATGTTGTGAAATTATGCCATTAAATTAGTGAAATGATAGAAAGAATTATTATAAAAACAATATTCTAATATTACAAAATATGATATATTTTTCATAGCCATTGATTAATATATTTAATTTAAATCATCCACATAGCTATAGTGGTTGCATCACACTAGGTTCCCTAGATCTGGATGAGTGCACAACTAGAAATGGAATATCTAGCATGGAGGTACAATTCTAATCCAATCTGAATGTACTAATTGAGTTCCTACTCTAATGAGATAGTGATATATGTATGGTGCACTAAGAGACAACCCCATCTAAGGAAAATTCCATGATAATCTTGTCCAAAATGTCAATGAGATCAAGCATGAATAATTGCATAATGAACTAGGTTGTAGCATATTATAAAGTTTGCAAATTATATTGTGTGACTAATATTTATTTAGTTGTGTTTACCCGAAAATAAAATTAGTCATTTATTTAGTCATTGTTATTTGTGTGACTAAAAATTTAGACGTGTTTTTTTTCCTGACAATCAAATTAGTCATTTATTTAGTCATTTGTAACCATGTTGCAAAAAAATAGTAGAATTTAGTCATTTTTTCATGTCGTGACTAAAATGTTTAGTCACATAGTCATTTATTTTCCAAATTCTACCAGTGGTTTGATCCGGATTATTTTCGGCACGAAATGAGAGCGGAGATATAATAAAGAAATGCACAGAGATATCACAGATATTAAATAATATAACATAAATGTATCAAAGATGAAACCATAAACACAGATATACAGTAATACACAATTTCTATTAATGAATGAAATGTACAGAGACTGTAAAAATACAGAGTGAAAGACTCACTAGAATGGTGGCAACTTATCTCTGAGAAGATATGTGACGGCTACTCACATTCACAAGAAGATGATTACAATGAGGCTCTGAAGGAATTTTTACAGTAAACAGGAATTCCAAAAACCTAACCCTAGGAGATGAAGCGCCAAAAGTCATGTGGGCCTCGTTTGGGTAAGTTAGTACATCAACTTCTCGGGGTCGTAACTTTTGGATACGATCTCCATTTTAGGCATATGATATATCATTGGAAAGGTATCGTCGAGGAGATTCATTTTGGGGGATCAATCATGCCTTCCACTCTAATTGAGAATATTTATCACGAAAAACCTTCATTTGGGCCCTCAAAATGGCCCCGAAAATTTAAAACTGCTAAAAATAGTAAGTTGCCAAAATTGCCAGAAAACTGTTTTGAGCTAGTTGGAAAATGTGGGTGGCCACTAATATCCACCTGGATCAATCCTCCCTCCTTAGGAAGAAATTTTCTCCATTTTGTTTAGTTCCTAGGGGAGAGGGAAAAGCGTTTGTTGAATCTGCATCTTGGTGAGCAGATTGCCTTGTTGGAGATGTTGCACTGCTCAGTTTGTAGAAGTCTGTCACAAACTTGTTGGGGCGAAGACTATTCAACAAGTTGAGCTACATGATGGGATGATGTGAAGAAGGAATATTTGCGCTTTGTTGTGAGCTCATTGACCTGATTCTGTTGGATAGAAGGTGCTTGGGGCGAGGCTCTAGTGGTTGCAGTGTCCTTTTGTTGCCCTTTTGAATAGATTGTGAAGAGGATAAATTTTGTAGTATGAGATACTACCTTGTGGCACTTTTTAGGTCGAACAATAGTCGAAACTACCTCTGGTATTTTGTAGATATGACCCCCCAGAGTAAAAATGACAATGCGGGATCGAGACTCATAAACAACATGGTGCTTCCACATATATGGTTGTCCTAAGAGGACATCACAAAAATCTAGTGGGGAAACATCACATAATACCTCATCATTGAAAGGTTGGATGTTGTATGGTAATCGACATTGCTGGATGACACAAAGATCTCGTCCTTGGTGAAGCCACCTGATGCTGTATGGTTGCGAGTGTGGTGTTGTCGACAATACCAACTGTTTGACGACCTTTGTTGAGATGAGGTTCTTTTGGATTCTCCTATCAACAATAAAATGTAGGGGGGTCCCGTTCACCCACATCTATGAATGAAAAAGGAACTCCCCCTCTTCAGGATCTATTGGTTGAATTGTTGTGGTCGTGAAAATAGAAGTGGGGTCTGCATCAATGATCTGTCATGTACCAGTATTTTTAGAATCAGATTCTGAATTAGGGTTCGACTCCTTGTCTTTGATCTCGGCCACCAATGACTGTTTTGAGCGACATTCATCAGTGTTGTGCCAGGGGATTTTGTGGAAATTGCACCATTTTTCGGTGTCCTTATTTGTCTTCCTATGACCCTTCTTTTCCTGTGGCTTGAACTAGTTTTTGGGAGACTGTTTGTTAGGGTTGTCTTTGTCATACTTTGGTTTTTGTAGATTTGCATATCCAAATTATGTTGGTTGTGGAGCCTGATTATCTTCCATATTCAAAGGTCTTTGTTTTCAGCCATGTTTATACCCCATGAATACTTTACACCCCAGAAGAATGTACACTCTTCCACATGGGGGAGTGCAGAGGGGGTTTACCCCCTCTATGGGGTCCAGGGGCGAGCGGGCCCTCGACAGGGGTTCAGGGGTAGAGGGCCCCAATGGGGGTTCGAGGGCAAAGCCCCTGAAGGAAAATTTTCCTTGCAAATGTATATTGTAATTTCATTGTAAATCTGGACCATTCATTATAAGGTCGCAGATCTAATGGTAGAAATTATTTTAGTTTTTTTTTTTCCCTAGAAGGCAACCCTTTGTTATGAGGCAAATGTATCGTGGCTAAGAATTATAGCGAATATTGTATTCTGAGATAGGAAAATGTGAGAGAATGAATATAAAGTTACAACGGATTTTTTGTAGGTTGTATCTCTTCATTTGCTGGACAATAATAAAGAAAGGACCTGGCAATTTCTCTGGTGGATGTAGTCCACAATAGGTGAACCATGTATATCTATGTCTCTATTGCATTGTGTATCTTCTATATTTTATTTCTGAATTTGTTTTATTTTATTGCTCCGCGATCCTGTTTTTCTAACACCGAACTCACATTTGTTCTGGTGCTTAAATTTCTACTTGATTTTAACAACATATCGATAAGCAGCACTGAGTGATGAGATGTCCAGAAAATCCATTTCAGTTTGGATGTATCTATGTAGAGCCCCACGGTATTTCAAAACAAAATGTCGTTCGGAGTATTTGATACCCATCTTGGTGCACAAGGTATGGAAGGTATTGGTGAACTATGGAACTACTTGGCCCCTCTCTTGTCGTAGTGTGGTCCATCTCATGTACTGGTCCTCATAGTTTCCAATAGAGTAATATTGTTCCTTTACTGCATCCACAAAAAATTCCCAAGCGGGCTTGGCCCCATATATTCCAGACTCCTCTATGGAACTCTGCACCTTGTAAGTTTCCCACCAATGTTTGACATGGGGGAGAGCCTTAAAAATCATGAAGATGATATTTTCTCTGTCAGGAAAATTGTGAACAAATAAATAACCTTCTAACATATTTAACCATTTATCTAGGGCATCCACATCTATCTGGCCTTCAAATATAGGAATATAAACAATGACCTGTACCTTAAAAGGCGAGGTGCCTCCAAAGTGGTCGCTTGATGAAGATGCGCTTGATGCTATTGGGAGGCATTTAAGGATGTGGGAAAAATTCTCCATCATTTCATCCCTATGTCACGTGAGAGCTTGCTCAAACAAAAAATTGATAGGATTGTCTGCTTCGTCATATTTATTTTCTTCCTCCATGGAGGGTTTCTTAGGAGTGCGAGAGCGATTATCTTCAAGAGAGACAATATCGAGACCCAACTTTCTATACTCAGACCTCGTTGGGGACATGCACTGAAAAAAATGATCAAGAACAATCTTCTCTGATACCACTGATCCAGATTATTTTCGGCACGAAATGAGAGTGGAGGTATAATAAATAAATGCACAGAGATATCACAGATATTCAATAATATAACATAAATGTATTAGAGATGGAACCATAAACATAGATATACAGTAATACATGGTTTCTATTAATTAAATAAATTTACAGAGACTGTAAAAATACAGAGTGAAAGACTCGCTAGAATGGTGTCATCTTATCTCTGAGAAGAGATGTGACGGCTACTCGCATTCGCAAGAAGATGATTACAATAAGGCTCTGAAGGCCTTTTTACAATAAAAAGGAATCCCAAAAACCCTAGACATCCAAAAGCCTAACCCTAGGAGATGAAGCACCAAAAGTCACGTGGGCCTCATTTGGGTAAGTTAGTACATCAACTTCCTAGGGTCGTAACTTTTGCATACGATCTCCATTTTAGGCGTATGATAGCCTGTTGGAAAGGTATCATCGAGGAGATTCATTTTTTGGGATCAATCATGCCTTTGTATATCATTGAGAATATTTATCTCGAAAAACATTCATTTAGGCCCTCAAAATGGCCCCAAAAGTTTAAAACTGCTAAAAATAGTAAGTTGCCAAAATTGCCAGAAAAATGTTTTGAGCCAGTTGGAAAAGGTGGGTGGCCACCGACATCAACTTGGATCATGGTTAAACATTGTAATATTGCATATCCTTCTTATCCCCCTCTAGTAAAATTCAAGCAATGGAAATATATTAAAAAATATTATAGTATTAAATAGGTTGTTCGTTCATCCTCCAATATCCCTAAGGGTACAATGGCCTCATTTTCAAATAAATTTCAAATATTGCTTCAAATTTATTATAATTCGACTCCTCCTCCATTAGTTCAACCTCAACCTCACCCTCCTCATCCTAAGAGGAGGATGATCCATTTATTTCTCCTAATTCCTCTACCCCTCATGAATATCAAGTTCCATCTCAACACTCCTTTGGTTGTTTTTATTTATGCGATTTTCTCTATTCCTATGGATGAAATTGATCAAAATTTGGATAATTCCATACTGCAAATAAGTAGGATGCTCACTCAAAAGAAGGATCAACCATAACTTGGAGATAATTACGAAGACCCTGAAGAAGAGAGGGTCACTAAGAAACTTGGGAGAAAGTTAACTAATGAGAGAAGAGAAGTAGTAGTATAAAAAGAAAAAAAAATTAGGGCTCTAGTCCTCTATTAAGAGGTCTATGGGAATAGGATTCAAAATCATTTCCATTAAAATCCCTAGAATTTAATGGCTATTAAATATTGTAGGTGGTTGTTTGAAACCCTCATGAGTGAAATAATGATAATAGTCTCCATGAATTATAGGGGAATGGGTGGTTGGAAAAAGACAACACTTTGAGAGACTTGATCAGATTAAAAAAAAACACATTTGTTATCCTCATATAGGAGACAAATCTACAAGAAAAGGACATTCAAGAGATAAGGATAAAAAAATAGAGGGCTAGCCAAGGAGTAATGTTTAGTGCTAGATGGGAGTTGGGGAGCCATTTTGTAATATCCCTAATAGAAATATGTATTAGGATATTAATGGTTTGTTGTCTAGATTGTGTACTTTTTTCATTTCAATACTTACATTAAATGTTTTATTAAGATGATTGAATACTTTTTAAAAATAGTTTGCATGTATTCTTAACAAGAGACATTTCTTCAAACATATAAAATACATCCACTGTACTCATGGTATAGAAGAGTCAATATGTCATCTTTATTATGGATGAAAAAGACACCAACACAACACAATCACTAGTCATTGTTTTAGCATATGTAATGTTTTAATAAACACACACAATAACAATCAAAACCTGGAATTGATGCTAATATCCCTTCAAGAGTGTTTCCTACCATTGATAAACCCTCAAAACTATTTGATTCCTCCTCCAATGTGCACAATCTCTGCAAATAATTCACTCAACACTCTCTAATTCTCACATTTTGAGCCATAAAGATCCTATGATTGAGCTAGGTGGCCTACAATCAATCCCTGCAGTTTCTCCTCCACCTAACAGACTTGTGAATTGTGGTCGGTTTCCTCAAAAGACCCTAGTTTCTCAACAAAATGGGACCACGACCCTCTCCTAGCTCATACAAATCCTCCAATGACCTCACTTCCCTGATCTAGTGCCCCACAACACCCTAACCTCCATGGCCTAGTGCTTTGGGAAGGGTTTCATCCCTTTAATCCCTCCAATGATCCTCCCTAACTCCTCGACTTGAAAAATGATGAATCAACCTGCAAAAACAAGGGAAAATTGGTTCTCTCCAACAAAACCATATTCCTTCACAAATTGTTGCACCAGTAAACTATAGATAAATCACAAGAGGAATCTCCACTAAAGATCATGGATGGATCCTCCCTTTGTTTAGCTAGGGTGGATATTGCACCACCAAAACCAAACCACAATTGGAAGGGTTTTTTCAAAACCCCAACTAAAACTTGGCTCTCAAGAGCACTCCAAATAAGATATCAAATCATAATCATGAAGGTGAAGTGATACCCTTCCTTTATACTTCTCTGAATCCTTGTATATATTTCCCCTTTTTGACCAAATCAAATATGACCACTCTTCCCTCGTAATATTTACTTAAACATTAAAAAGTCACTTTTTTAATGTTTACGTTATTAATAATTTATATTTTTACTTAATGTCACTTTAGAATGTAACATCTCTTAGCTAGTGACATCAACCCTCTAACTTGTCAATGTATATGCCAAAAAGAGTAATGGATAGGGGACAAACCTGCTTAACTCCTTTATTACAATTAATTTCTTCTAACTAACCCTCAATGTTCCTGAACTTGGAAATAACTTCTCATACAACCTTACCACAACAAATCTCAAATCAAAATAAATTTGTATCTTTTCTAACATATTCCAAGGGTTAGTTTTGGGCACTATGTAAAAATACTTTCTAATGTCAATGAAACAACACAAGAGATTGGTTTTATTATTGCAACAATCCTCCACAATGATTCTAACTATAGCAAGATGGTCCAAAGTGGAATGATAGCTCCTAAATATTCATTGGCCTTTAACTATTATAAATGGATATTAAAAAAAAATCAAGTAAAACTTTAATATTTTATACAATTTCACTCAAAATTATTATATCAAAATTCCAAATTAAGTGTGATAACATTTTTTAATATTAAAAAAATTTCATTACGCTCTACCCTAAAACCTTAGTCATTCATCCATTTTCTTTCTTTAATTACCTCCTTATTAGTTTATCCCTCGTTTGACATGGATTTGGGAGGGGGAAATCTCACCCTCCCCCCCTCTTATGAGGCTGTGAATTTTCATGTTTTAGTCTACTTGCTTAGTTCCCACCATCTCAAGGTCAAATATGTGTCATCCAAGTTTGTGAAGAAATCCAACATGATCATAGTGGTCAATTTTCCCCCTTTGGGATCCCATTTGAAAACCTTGGATTTGGTAGATCATGTTATTATTGGATATTTCACTAGTCTCCATCCATTTCTCAGATCAATGGACTTGTGGATAGCAAAGAACTAGAGGGTAATAATTCAAGGTAATTTGACTCACTACTTCCACGATTATGGTTTCTATGTTTTTTGGTTTGAAAAGAAGGAAGAAGGATATTTATTTTTTCAGAAAGGGCCATATTTCATGGGGCTTAGAGGAATGTGCCTGAAGTGGTGGATGACAGACTTTGACCTAAGGTGGATATTCCCTTTATGGTTTTAGTCTAGGTTCATTTTTCTCATCTTCCTTCGCACTACTGAAGAAATTACTCTCTTGTAGCCATAGGAAATGATCTTAGGAAATATATTGACAAATCCAAGCCGAAGTATAGAATTTTTTCTTGTCACAATATTTTTTTAGAAGTGGATATAGAAAAAAAGGGATTCATTTTTGTAGAAGTGGATATAGACAATTGGACACATTTTCAAAATTGGGACTATGAGCAATTCCCATTTAAATACAGCGTATGGCATAAGTATGATCACTTTGCTAAACTTTATAATCCTACATCTCCTTCTTATCCCCCTCTAGTAAAAGTCAAGCAATGGAAATAGGTTAAAAAATATTATAGTACTAAACAAGTTGGTCGTTCTTCCTCCAATATCCTTCAGGGCACAATGGCCTCCTTTTCGAATAAATTTTAAATATTGCCTCAAATTTATTGTAAGTCGACTCGTCGTCCATTACTTCAACCTCATCCTAAAAAGGAGGATGATCAAATTCTTTCTCCTAATTCATTTTCCTCTCATGAATCTCAAGTTCCATCCCTCAAAACTCCTTTGGTTGTTTTTATTTATGTTGTTTTCTCTATTCCTATGGATGAAATTGATAAAAAAATTGGATAATTCCATACTGCAAATAAGTAGGATTCTCACTCAGAAGAAGTAATAACCATAATTTTGATATAATTATGAAGACCCGGAAGAAGAGAGGGTCAGTAAAAAACTTGGGAGAAAGTTATCTAAAGAATGAAGAGAAGTAGTACTAGAAAAAATAAAAATAAACTTAGGACTCTAGTCCTCTATTAAGAGATCTTTGGGAATAGGATTCAAAATCATTTCCATTAAAATCCCTTGAATGTAATGGCTACTAGATGTTGTAGATGGTATTTTGAAACCCTCGTGACCGAAATAATGATAATAGTCTCCATGAATTACAGGGGAATGGGTGGTTGGTAAAAGAAAAAACTTTGAGAGGCTTGATCAGATAAAGAAAAACACATTTGTTCTCCTCATCTAGGAGACAAATATACAAGAAAAGGACATTAAGGAGATAGGCATCAAACAATAGAAGGCTAGCCAAGGAATAATGTTTAGTTCTAGAGGGGATTTGGGGGGGCATTTTATAATGTCCCCAATAGAAATATATACTAGGGTATTAATGGTTTGTTGTCTATATTATGTACATTTTTCAAATACTTACATTACATGTGTTATTAAGATGATTGAATACTTTGTACAAACAATTTTCATGTATTCTTAACAAGAGACTTTTCATCAAACATATAACATACATCCATTGTACTCATGAGATAAAAGAGTTAATATTTCATCTTTATTATGGATGAAAAACACATCAACACAACACAATCACTAGTGGTTGTTGTAGAAGTTGTAATGTTGTAATAAAAACACACAATAACAATTGAAACCTGGAATTGATGCCAATATCCATTCAAGAACTGCTACCTATAGCTAAAAAACCGTCAAAATTGTTTGCTACCTCCTCCAGTTCCCACAGTCTCAGTAGATAAGGCAATCGACCCTCTCTAATCCCAAATGTATGAGACCCAAAGAGCCTATGACTGATCTAGGTGGCCTACAATCAATCCATACAACCTCTCCTCAACCTAGAGGACCTACAAATGGTGGTTGGCCTCCTAAAAAAACCCTCACTTCTCAACAAAATGGGCCTCCGACCTTCTCCTATTTCACGTGGATCCTCTAATGTCCTCACAACCCTGATATAGTGCCCCACGACACCCTAAACTCCACGAACTAGTTCTTGAGGAAGGGTTTCGACCCTCTAAACCCTCCGATGATCCTCCCTAACTCCAATGATGAATCAACCTGTGAAAACAAGGGAAAACATATTCTCTCCAGCAAGATCACAATCAATGCACCAATAAACTATAGATAAATCAAAAGAGGAAGCTCCATTGAATATCCTAGATGGATCCTCCCTTTTTCTGGCTAGGGTAGATATTTCACCACCAAAGACAAACCACAATTGGAAGGATTTTTTCAAAACCCCAATGAAAACTTATCTCTCAAGAGCACTCCAAATAAGAGATCAAATAATAACCAGGAAGGTGAAGTGCTACCCTTCCTTTATACTTCTCCAAAACCTTCTAGATATTTCCCCTTTTTGACCAAATCAAATATGACCATTCATCCCTCGTAATATTTACTTAAACATTAAAAAGTAAATTTTTAATGTTTACATTATAATAATTTACATTTTTAGTTAATGTAACTTTAGAATGTAACATCTCTTAGCTAGTGACATTAAAAAAACCTCCTTGACTCCCTTTTTCTTCATTGACTATATCCTGCGGGAGTCATATAGGATACTAAGTCATATTCTGTCATGATCAATTGGAATGGGACATCGCAATCTTCCCTTATTGATATTTCTTTTCCTCAAGCAACTTCAAATCGAGGTGTTGTAAGATCCACTATTCCTCCTAGGTAGCATTCTCTACAAGAAAACTTTTCCATATGGCCACGTACTCTCGAATGACTATACTCCTCATCCTCCTCTCTCTAACATCAATAATATTGTATGGATTCAGAACCAATTTTCCTTCCTCATCTAATGGAGGAAGATCTACTGAAGTGGTTACCTCCTGCCCCAATGCCTTCTTGAGGAAAGATACATGGAAGACATTGTGGATCCTTCTACCCTCTGGTAACTCCAACTAATAAGATACCCCTTTGACTCTCCTAATGACTTTGTAGTGTCCATAGAAGCGAGGCTTAATATTCTTTGTGCCACTCTTCTTCAGTGAATATTTTATGCAAGGCTAGAACCTAAGAAATACCAAGTCCCCAACATAAAATTTGTGCTCCACTTTGTGTTTTTTTTCATATATCTTCTATTGATTCTTGGAACCCTGTAAGTTCTCATTAAATACTCTCAACATGTCTCGGTTCTCCTGCAACCAATATTTTTCCTTGGGGGTCCTGATCTCCCCAAATTCCAAATCAACAAATGACGAGTCATTGAAGCCACATAATTCCCTTAATGGAATCATCCCTATGGATATGTGATAATTATTATTATAAAAATTCTCCCCAATATTCAACCACTTTACCCATGGCCTCTATTGTCCTGACACATAGTACTGCAAATATCCCTCAATCCACTTGTTCACTATCTCCATCTTCTCTCATGTCTGAGGATGATAGTTGGTGTTAGGTGTTAACTCTGTCCTTGATAACTTGAACAACTCCTACCAAAATGCACTAAGAAACATGTTGTCTCAACCACTGACTATGCATCTCGGAAGATCATGTAGCTTGAACACCTCCTTAAAAAATATTTCTACCACCTGAGATGCACTATACTCTGAAGGAATGGAAAATAAATGTGCATACTTGGTCAACATGTCCACCACCACATAGATACAGTCAAAAACCCTATAATGAAGTCCGTGGAAATGCTTTCCCACTTTCACTCTGGAATAGGTAATGGATGAAGAAAACCTATAGGATGCATGAGCTCTGACTTGTTCTGTTGAAAATTCATGCACTCCCTCACATACAGTAATACCTCCTCCTTGAAACCCTTCCAAGAGAATCTAATCCTCACCTTCCTGTAGGTCTTTAGATATCCTGGAGTGTCCTGCCAATGGTGCATCATGTACCTCTCTCAGGATATTAGCCTTGAGTGTGGACTCAAGAAAATTATAGATCCTATATTTGTAGTAGATGATTTCATATACTACTCTGTACCTATGATCCTGAATAATAACTTCTATTAGATCATAGGGAAAAGTATTCTTGGAGTACTCTACCAAGAGAATGGAGTAACAGTCTTCTTAGATCTTAGACATGAAAAGGATGTAGGTCTCCTAGAAATGGAGTCAACAACTATATTCTTCTTTCCCTTTACATACTCAATGTCAAAGTCATATACCTACAACTTACTCACCCATTTTTGTTGCCTCTCGCTCAAGTCTCTCTACTCCAAAAAATACCTCAAGATATTGTGGTGGGTCCTCACCACAAAGCATCCATATACCAAGTACTATATGAATTTATCCAATGCATGCATGATAGCCAAAATATCCTTATCACATATGGAGTATATCCTTTCTGGTTCCCTCAGCTTCCTACTCTTAAAAGCTATGGGATGTTGATTTTTCATCAACACTACTCCTATCCCTTCTCAGGATGTATCACCCTCCAATAAAAATGGCTAAGAGAAGTATGGAAGTGCTAATATCGGGAAAGTGCTCATCAAATTATTCATCTTGTAAAATGTTTCATGTGCCTCCTCTGACCATATGAATTCTCCCTTCTTGGTGATATTTGTCAATGGAGCACCAATTTGTGAAAATCCCTTCACAAACCCCTCGTAATAGCTGCATATCCCGAATAACCCCTGAAACACTGTAAGTGACCTGGGTGTGGGCCAATCCAAAATCATGTGGATCTTCTCATGATGTACCTATACTCCCTTAACTCCAATCACATGTCCCAGATAGAGAATATCTTTTAACCAAAATTCACACTTTTCCACCTTGGTAAATAGGGTTTTCTCCTCCATGATGATAAGTATTTCATCCAAATGCTTCATATTCTCCTCCCAAGTCCTTCTATAGATCAATAGATAATCTAAGAAAACTAGTAAGAATTTCCTCAACTGCTTGTTGAAGATATGATTCATAAATGGTTGAAAGGTGGCTGGTGTGTTAGTCAATTTTAAGGTCATGAATAGAAACTCATAACACTCGTAGTGACATATGAATTTTGTTTTGTGGATTTCCTCCTTTTAACTCAGATATGATGGTACCCTGATCGAAGATCAATATTTGAGAAGTACACCTCCCCATGCAACTCATCTATCATCTCATTGATCCTGGGTATCAGGTACATTTTCTTGATGGTCTTATTTTTCAATGCCCTGTAGTCTATTCACATCCTCATCGTGCCATCCTTCTTCTTCATCAATACCACTGAATAAGCAAAGGGAATAGAGATAGGCCCGATGTGCCCCTTCTCTAGAAACTCTTGTATGTCCTTTTATATCTCATTTTTAAACTTATTTGAATGCCTGTAAGGTGTGGTCATCATGATCTTTCCCCCCTCCTCTAGCTCAATAACATGCTCTAATACCTTGTCAGGTTCCCTATGAGTATCAACCCAAACATCTTATCATGTTTCATGAGTATCTCCTAGATTTCCACATGACAATGTCAATGATTCTGTGATGGCTTTTGCATGGTGATCAATCACTTAGCTGTGCAAGCCACATCCCCATGTATAAAAATAGCCTCCATGTGTTTGTTTGAAACAATCTTGGGAACTCCTGTCAACATACCTCTCAGAATGACTCTCTGGCATTCCTTCTCCATAAACTCCATCCTCATGTCCTGATAGTTCATGTGGATATCTCATAGTGAATACAGACACTGGACACCTAGTACCACATGGTTTTCTACCATATCTACCACATAAAAGTCATCATTCAATGTATATATTCCCAAGTTCATATCCAATCCCTTGATCCTCTACGTACATTTCATGTTCTATGCATATGATACCACTACATTAAACCCCTCAAAGTTCTCTGTTGAAATATGTCTTTTGGTGACAAGTGTTGCATCAATGAAATTGTGAGTAGCCCCACCATCAATCATTGATGTAACTCTCTGCCTCTGCAAAATGCCTCTGAATTTGAAGGTGTAGTATTTTGGTACCCCTGAAAGTGTGGCAATGGTCACTTTCTTGACTCTATCCTACAACTTCTTCTCCTATACAATTTCAAGATGTGGTGTCTTTGTCTAGACACTGCTCTTTCCACTATACTTAATGTGACTTGACTCATCCTCATCATCATCCTCATCATCAAAAAGTACCTCTATTTAATAAACCTTCCCTTTTCCCATGCATCAGTGACCCAAATCCCAAGTTTCTTTGAAGCTAAAGAAAATCTTCTTCCTCCTCAACTCTCTCTGAGTCTCCTCATCCATCATGTCCTTCTCCTTGGCTTTTGGGGAGGCTTTGTCACTTGACCCTTCTATGGAATAAAGGGATTCATTGATTCCGTCTTGGGAATTTTGTCTTCCATGTCTTGGGTCTCCATGATGGAATCCTATAATGTGGTTTCCCTAAAATTCTTCACCCACCCTCTCAAGGGTTCAACTAAGCCTTTAGTGAATAACATCACCAACCTCTGCTCTGATATGTATGTCACCATGAATTCCATCTTCTAAAACTCCATGATGTATGACTCTGGTGTAACTGTACGTATCAATTCTGACAACTCCTTGAAGTAGATATCAGGGTCCTTTTTATCAAATATGCCCAATATTTGGGTGAAATCCTCATAAGAGGTGATGTTAGCATGCCCTAATGTCACTAGCCCATGGTACCACCACTCATGAGCTTCTCCATCCAAGTATAGGGTGTAAAATTTAATTTCCTCCATCTATTTCATTGGGTTAAGATGGAAGTAAGTGTCCAACTTATGTACCCATGCTCAGGCTTTTCACTTTCCAGATCCGTCAAAAGGTGCGATAATCATCTTCCCTAATTTGCATAGAAGATCAAAGTTATATTGGCTCTATGTTGTCCTTTTCCAGTTATTGAGCCTGGTGTTGTAGTAGTTAGTGTAATACATGGTTTCTTGGATCTACTACCCTAAGGTTCGATACTCTCTGAAGTACGTGGTGTACGCATCCACCTGATCTTGTTGTCCATGTGCTCTTGTAGGATTCTCCTCAAGGAACGGTGTAAATAATGGCCTGGGAATCCTCTGAATCCATATTTTTAGGGAACTCCATGTTGGAATATGGGTATTTCTACCGTGTTTATGAGCTCTACCTCCTCTGTGGTTTACTTTTACATGTACCCTATCACCTCTTCGGGGTCCATTTGGCCTGGTCTATCCTCTTTGTCCCACCAACTGCATGAGTACCTCAAGGGTCAGTTGTTGGCTCATAATCATCTATGCATGTCTATAAGATGATTATTCATGTCTCTGGTTAGCCTCATCTTGGCTCTTGGCCGTATGACTTAGTATCATGATCACAGGATCTTCTGTATGATCTTGGTTGTCTCCTGTTTTTTCTTCTTGTTATGAATCTGGTTGGTTTACTTTTAATTACTCTTCCTCTGGTGATCCGGCTAATGGATGTACTCCATGCCCCTATCTTATAGGAATCAATTCACTCACATACTAAAAAATCATCGGATTTGATACCACTGTAATATCCCCAATAAAAATATATACTAGGATATTAATGGCTTGACGTCTAGATTGTGTACTTTTGTCAAATACTTACATTACATGTGTTATTAAGTTGATTGAACAATTTTTACAAATAGTTTGCATGTATTCTTAACAAGAGACATTTCTTCAAACATATAGCATACATCCATTGTACTCATAGGATAGAATAGTCAATATGGCATATTTATTATGGATGAAAAAGACATTAAGAAAACACAATCACTAGTGGCTACTATAACAGTTGTAATGGTGTAATAAACACACATAATAACAATCGAAACTTAGAATTGATTCCAATATCCATTGAAGAGCTACTACCTACCGCTAAAAAACCATCAAAATTGTTCGTTGCCTCCTCCAATGCCCATGGTCTCTACAGATAAGGAACTTGACCCTCTCTAATCCTCACTGTCTAATCCCTAAAGAGCCTACAATTCAGCTAGGTGGCCTACAATCAATCCCTGTAGCCTCTGCTCCACCTAGCGTACCTGTAAATGGTGGATAGTCTCCTCAAAATACCCATGTTTCTCAACAAAATGGGCCCATGACCCTCTCCTAGCTCACGGGGATCCTCCAACGGCATCACAACCCTGATATAGTGCCCTGTGACACCGTAACCTCCACGACCTAGATCTTGGGGAAGGGTTTCATCCCTCTAAACCTTCCAAGGATCCTCCCTAACTCCATGACTGATCCGTATTTATGTAGGAACACAATGAAATACATAAATACACATAAACGCAGAGATGCAGCGGAAATAAGACTTCATTTCATTAATAACAAATGACTGAAATATGCTTACAGACATAATGTAAATAAACTAGCTAAGGCGCTGGTAGCTTATCTCTAAGAAGAGATGTGGCTGCTACTTGCATCCATGAGAAGATGATTACAATGAGGCTCTAGAGGCCTTTTTACAATAGATGATAATGCCAAAAGTCATATACATCCAAAAACCTAACCCTAGGAGATGAAGCGCCAAAAGTCATGTGGGCCCCGTTTGGGTAAGTTAGTACATCAACTTCCCGGGGTCGTAACTTTTGCATACGATCTCCGTTTTAGGCGTGT
>ML779068.1:886081-905214 GCA_009831015.1 Picea engelmannii | reverse complement strand
CAAAAACCTAACCCTAGGAGATGAAGCGCCAAAAGTCATGTGGGCCCCATTTGGGTAAGTTAGTACATCAACTTCCCGGGGTCGTAACTTTTGCATACGATCTCCGTTTTAGGCGTGTGATAGCTCGTTGGAAAGGTATCGTCAAGGAGATTCATTTTGGGGGTTCAATCATGCCTTAGGATATCATTGATAACCTATATATCAAAAAACCTTCATTTAGGCCCTCAAAATGGCCCCGAAAGTTAAAACCTGCTAAAAATAGTAAATTGCCAAAATTCCCAGAAAACTGTTTTGAGCCAGTCGGAAAAGGTGGGTGGCCACCGATATCCACTTGGATCAATGACCTACCAAATGATGAATCAACCTACAAAAAAGAGGGGAAATAGGTTCTATCCACCAATACCACAATCCTCCATAAATTGTTGCACCAATAAACTGTAGATAAATCACAATAGGAAGCTCCACTGAAGATCCTAGATAGATCCTCCCTTTTTCTAGCTAGGGTGGATATTGCACCACCAAAACCAAATCACAAATGGAAGGATTTTTCCAAAACCCCAACAAAAACTTGTCTCTCAAGAGCACTCCAAATAAGATATCAAATCATAATCATGAAGGTGAAGTGCTACCCTTCCTTTATACTTCTCTGAAACCTTCTAGATCTTTCCCCTTTTTGACCAAATAAAATATGACCATTATTCCCTCTTAATATTTACTTAAACATTTAAAAGTCATTTTTTAATGTTTAAGCTATTAATAATTTATCTTTTTACTTAATGTCACTTTAGAATGTAACATCTCCTGGCTAGTGACATTAAATAAACCTCCTTGACTCCCTTTTTCTTCATTGACTATAACATATGAGAGTCGTATAAGATACTAAGTCATCCTCTATCATGATCAATTGGAACGAGAAATCACACATTTTCACTTTATAGGATAAATCAATATTCAAGGTTCATTTTTGCCAAAACACTCAACATTGGATATTGGTTAGCTTGGTTCATAGTGCCACAAGAAAGGAGGTACACATGTTTAATGTTTATTATTCAATTCAATACAATGAAGAAAGTATATTTTGGAATTATTTAAGTGAAATGTAAGGCTCAAGTTGTAAGAAATATTGCATAGGAGTAGGTGATTTCAATATGGATCTCTTGAGAGAAGAGAAAGGGGGGGGAACCATAGTGTGGGATCAATTCAAGGTGTGAATGGAGGATTTTTATTTCAGACTAAAACCTAGTGGAAATTATCCCAAAGAAAGGAAAATAAAGATTATTAAACCAAAGAGTGGGTCTGAGGTACATATCTAAAATGCTAGATCGATTCCTTCTCCATAATTATTTTGTAACGAACCAAGCTGGTTCATACACAGAATATACAAAATATTTGGAATAATATAAGGAAATCCATATGGATTGAATAATATATTGAATAAAAATGTATGAGATATGACAATATATGATTACAAATGAGGTCAAGATATATATACCTAAGTAAGGGTACCTTTTCACTAAGAGACATGTCCTTTCATTAAGGTGTCTCTTCATCAAAATGTTTCTTTTCATTATTAATTGATTATTTATATTTATATTATGTATTTATGTTTATTACATCGCCTTCCCTTTTATAAATACTTTTTTCCTCAAAGCATATTTATGGGAAGGCTCTATGTCTTTGCTTTGGCTTGTAAAATATTCACATGATTCTTTGTTCTTGATGTTATCATATTTGATGATACAATATGATATGAACTTCTAATTACTGAGAAACATTTTCAAATTGTAAAAGAATTTCACCATCCTAATTCAATCCTTTTTGGAATATTACGATTATAGAATTCCCAATATGAATGATTGTTAGGAGATTCAACTGCATTGGAAACAATATTCTTTATAATATAGGTCAATTGTCCGTTCTCAGTGATGTTGATAAATTGACTTTTTAATGTTCCTACTTTTGTGACTAAGATGTCGATAAGGTGTCTTTGCAGCATGAATTTCCCTTATGATGCTTGTAGCATTTTCTTTGGTTAATTTTGGTATTATATCTTCTCCATGCACTAGTGTTTCTTTGTTAATCATTGAATTTCTATTAGCAAGTACATTTGGAATGTCCATCATTTGTACTTCAACATACAAATATGTCTTTACTTCAAATGGATTGGTATATTATTCAGTTGTGATGTTGATTGGGTCTGTATTTGTTCCATTTTCCTCAACTTGGATTTTCACATCTGAAAAATTCAATGTCTCCTTTTTGATAAACTATTCTAATTTTTTTCCCAACAAATTCTTATCATTCTTACGCTTCTTAATTTGCATAAGTAGGTTTTGATTATGATTCTTTGGGTGTGAAAGTTCTTCATTTCTTGATTTTTTGACTTTATTTTTAATGTCTTGATTCTCAAGTTTCTCATTTTTTAACTTCATTAATTGTATCAACAACCCTTGATTAAGGTTCCTTAAGTGAGAATTATGTTCATATTCTTTTTGATAATTTATTTCTAATATCTTGATTCTCTTGTTCCAACTTTTGAACGCATTGTTTTGTATCCTTTGATTTCATGCAAAATTTTAGGGGTGAAATTTCGCCCATGGGTGAAATTTAGCCCCTTCAAATTTTGGTAGGGAAAATTTTAAATATTAAAAAAAAAACATATTAATCCCAATCGCCCCCCTTTATTTTTAAAACAATATTAGTTATATATTTATCCCCAAAATGGCGGTCGAATTTTAAATATTAATTACATTTTCGCCTTGGAAAAATTGTAGTCGATCCTCCCTTCCGTCCAATTTCTAGGAGTAGTCATTGATCTTCCAGGGTTTAGCCCACAATTTTAGTTTTTTCACAGGGCCAAGGGCCATGATTTGCCTCGATTTGGGAACAGATATTGGCCTTATGGATTTTTCTCCCACCGATTTGGACCTTTTATAGAGGATGCCCCGATTTGAAGTTTTTACATGAATTTGGTTGTGGGTTTCAGAATATTTTTCCCCAATTTGATGGTGATTCACAATATTAATAAATCCAAGTGGTTTTCCTTGACATATTCAGCCAAGCTCAGCTTGAAATATTCAAAGGCCAAGTTCCAACTTGAAATTCTATTGTCAAAATTTGCAAATTACATGAGGAGAAAGCGTTGAGTTCTTTCCATCTTCTCGGTCACTCTGTGTCAACATTTCTGGTTGCCATCCTACAACACATTGATATCAGGTAAGTGGATTATGATCCCTCTCCACAACTCAGGGATAATCTTAATATCTTATCATTTATGGGCTCATAGTTCTCCGCTTCGCTAGTAGAAGCGTTGTTTTTGGCATTCATTAAGTGCATATACTACTAGGGATTGTCCTGATCAGTGATAGAGCCCACCTAGCCTCCAGGATACCATAGGCTTCATGTCATGATGAGCGATTATTTGGGTTAGTGATTGGAGTAGATCAATAGTTTTGTGTTTAATTTCTTGAGCTTACTCGCGGTTTGAACTTCAGATAAATTACCTGGGAATTTTTAAATCATTCTCAAAAGATGGTGTTGAAACGCGATGTTTCAGCATGGAATTTCATCACGTGTTTCAACACCGTGTTTCCCAATGCTCATTTTTTGTGTGTATCCACACACAAGTTTCATCCTGATTAGTGATAGAGCCCACCTATCCTCTAGGATAACAAAGGCTTCAGGTCATGACGAGTGATTGTTTGGGTTAGTGATTGGGGTAGATCAATAGTTTTGTAGACTGTGTTTAATACTTTAATTTTTTTAGGTTATCCACAATTTGGATAAATTACATGGGTGTTTTAAAATCATTCTCACAAGATCGTGGTGAAACATGGTGTTTCAACATGATGTTTCAGCACCGTGTTTCCCAATGCTCATTTATTGTGTGTTTCCATGAAAAAGTGTCATCCTGATCAGTGATAGTGATAGATCCCACCCAGGCTCCAGCCTCCAGGATAGTAGAGGCTCCAAGTAATGAAGAGTGATTGTTTGGGTTAGTGATTGGAGTAGATCAATAGTTTTGTAGACTATGTTTAAGTTTTTGATCTTACCCATAGATTGGATAAATTACCTGGGCATTTTAAAATCATTCTCACAAGCTAGTGTTGAAACAAGTTGTTTTAGCACCGTGTTTCCAAAATCCCAATGCTTGTGTGTTTCCATGCACAAGTGATAGAGCACCCACTAATCATACTAGATTTCCAAGCAAGAATATAATCCAAAGAAAAAGTAACGCAATTTTTCCCACAAAGCTACAATTTCACATTCCTAAATTCATTTTAATAGAGCAAATTCCATTAAAATGTATGCATGTATTTGTGTGGATATTTTAGTATCAATACCATGTCACGCATCGAGATAAACATAGTTATATATATTTTTAGATAATGTGGCATTCCTAGAGTGAGTTTGTGACGAACAATGAGGAAGAATGAAAAATATAATGCATACATCTCTACAAACACTTCATATGCATCCTCATACAATATACTAAGTTGTTTGGTATTATAATTTCATACAAACATTTCCTCAACCATTTTTTATAGCCTATATCATATTTTACTACTTACTATGCTAATAACAAAAAAAATAATGAAATATAGTTATCCATATGGCCATTTTTCACCATGAAAATCAATTAACCAAAATTTTCCACAGTCTACTCTAGATTTTTCCTAACCCACCAGTGACCATATATTACTATTTCAACCCAATTATAACCAAACACATAAGAACCCATGTCCCAAACCAACCGTACTAAATCTACTCTCAAATGCCAATTCAAGTTGTAAACTTCAAATAATCACATACTCATGAAATCAAATGAAGATAGAAAGTGTTACTCCTACAGTGTAGAGAATCTCTATGAATTTTTGTAGCTAGGATCTACATGCAAGGAAATTATCCCCAATTTTCCATTTATAATATAGGTTTTAACTTTTCCACCGTAAATCCCATGCTTGAAAGGCCGAAAGTGAGGCTTATTGAAAATTCAAAATTTAGCAAGCAGAAAAATGGGCTTTTTCCCTTCACTATCTTCTCTTTCAACCTACATAGACCTTGAATAGATTCCCAGTTCTAATGAATGGAAGAATGTTCCCTCTCCTCATATCTTCCTTGTTCCATTTATAGGTTTTCCACCATAAATCCCATACTTTAATGGCCGAAAGTAAGGATTATTGAAAATAAAAAAGTTAGCAAGTAGAAAAATGGGTATATGTTTTTTCACCTCAGTTCACTATTGCTTTAGATTTAGTAATTGCCAATTCAGTTAAGTTTTCTATCAGTCCAAATTCCAGTTCAGTTCAGTTACAAAAATGAATGATCTACTCTTAGAGAAGGGCTCCAATCCCTAGGTAGTTAGTGTGCATGCATGAAGAGTTGAGTGAGGGTGCAAAGTTTAAGGATGAGTTCTCAATGTAGTTGTACATGAATACATGTCACAACCATTATCCAATTGGGATGCATTAACTCATACATTGTTATACATTTGATTAGGAATTAGGCTTAGGGCTTGAGGATGCTTCTTGCATGTGTCCAGTTTATTTTTTTCAGATATGCAAGTTTGTCGTTCATATTATCAGTAATATGTGTTTGTAGGTGAATGTACTCTATAGCTATTATTTGTAGGTGAACGTACTCTATAGATATTATTTGTAGGTGAATGTACAAAATTACAAATCATCATCACCGTTTGACATGGCATAGTAGGAAAATCCTAATATATCATCAGAGTTGATATAGGATGATATATCAACTGTATGGACTAAGTTACTAATTTTTAACACATTATCAACCTAAAACCAACCTATCACAGAAAAAATAGTTTTTAAAAATGGATTTTTGTTGATGTAGCATTATTTTGAGCCAATAATAATATGCAAGATGAAAATGACTTGTTGTATGCTGAAGTGATTTCCATTTAGTTAAGTATTGTTGGTTTTGTTGAGAAGAATTGAGTTCTTAAAATTGATATATCTCTTTCATTTGTGTTGACTTTCCAAATGGATGATAATTTTATATTATTTTTCTCATGCAGGATTCACTTTGGTTTCTATATCGATTTGAAATTCTAATTGTGAAAATTTTAGTGAGACATCAAACAACGATCGTGGCAAGAAAACATCAAAACAAAGGGATGTATTTTCATACATTCAAAAGAATCAATCCAAGAACCTAGATTCTCTTCATGATTCAAGATCTTTTGAGAAACCCATCAGTGAAAGAGATGTCAACTCTTCTCAGAATGCATATAATATCCATATAATAGATGATGAAATAGGTTCCTCTAGAGATCAAATTGATATGAGTGCAATTTCACCAGAAATTGACAATAACAATGTTGAAGGTTTTTCCTTGGAAGGCAACACAAACCATTCACAATCACAAAAAAGGAAAAAAGGACAATGGGACATAGGGAGACAATTCCAATCAAAATGGGTCTCAAATTTTCCATTTATTGAACCAATACCTCCAACGAATGAGAAAGAGGCTTCGCAAGAAGTTAGATGCATTATATGTAGTTGGAAACTTGAAAATATAGTAAAATTGTAGATGAAGTTAGATACAATAGAGAAGCATGGAGGAAAGGTGCATGATAAGGAAATTGTAAATGGCTAGGAGAAATCTATTATCAGATGGAAATCTTCTGAGAAATGTTGACATGTCAAATATGAAGATGAATATAACAAATACTTAATCAGTAAGAGAAAAATTGATTCAAGTGGAGGAACCATCACATCTCTATTTGGAAATACGATGGAAATAAATTTGTTATTCAAGATGATGCAATTAATCATTTTATTTCACATCTTATCTAGAGGTCGTCCTATGACAGATTATCCAGATTACAAGAAATTTATATCTTTTCTTGAAGTGTCAATTTTTCCATCTTCTGATTGGTCAATAATGAGTGGTTGGGAATGGGAAAAATGTCTAGCTCAAGTAGAAAAGGGTGATTTGAAATAGAAGATTGCAAATGCTAGGGTTTTTTCCTTGTCTGTGGATGAAGTTACAGATATTGATAATACTTCATGGATCTGCAAGAGCATTTATATGGTTAATGATCATGTTAGGCATTCATATTTACTTGGGATTCATAAAATTAGGGAGAATTATACAACTCAAAATATTTATGAACTTGTCATCAAGACTTTGAAGTAAAATGGTGGTATGGATCATTTAGTGATTGCAAAAAAATTGGTATGTGTTGGAGCATATGGAGCAACAATCATGCAAGGGAAAAGGAATGGGATTTGTGTCAAACTACAACTATAAACTTCACCATTTATGATTAGTATTCATTTTATGGATCATAGAATGAACCTTGCATTTAAAATAGTAAGCAAGTTTCCATTGGTTTCAAAAGTTGAATATCTTGTTATATGTGAAACTCATGCATACTTTTGTCATAGTCCCAAGCGATTTAAAGGGTTTCAACAATTTGTCAAGGGTGTTATGGATGGAACAAATATACTAAATGATTTTGATACAATATGGATCTCATTGAATGGACCAACTCAAATACTATTTGGTGAGTACCAATCCTTATTAGGGGTGATGTATGAACATCACTTTAGTGTATACAAAGCTCAAGATATTCTCTTTCGATTAACTTATATAGAGACATTATTAACATTGGATAGAATTATTCCTATTCTTTATGAAATGAATGTCATTGTGAAAATTTCTCAAAGTCACACAATGTATATTACAAAATACATGCATACAAGAAAATTAGTATGTATTCAATTGGATAATTTGTATACAATGCCAAAATCTTTCAAATTGAAAATTATTTGAAGTTTGATGGAAAATGAATACTATGTATGGAAGTGCATGGGTATATGGTTACATTTCATTATGTTAGTAAGATGGGACAAATCACTTAAGAGTTCCATGTGTCAAGAGACCAATTGAACAATGTTGTGATTTCAGTGAAGCATAACTTGATAGAAATTGTATCAGAGATAAGGGAGCGATTTCCTCGAGATTAATTATTGGAGGCCATATATGTGGTATTCCCTCAATATTGGAACCTTGAACACAATAGAGAGGATAAAAAAGTCAACTTTTTAGAAAAATGAAAAAACTTAGTGCACTAATTTGGAAAGAATCACAATGTAAGAGGAGAAGAGATTGAAGGTATATTAGATTCATCAAAGTTGTATCAAGAAGACAATATATTTGTTCAAAAAATGTTATCTCAATATTGTGGTTTGGAGAAACCTCTAGAACATGGTGCAATAACAAGATTATGGAATAAATTAGGTGAAATCCAATACCTTGAAGAAAACATATCAGAATATTTCAAATTAGCAGATTTATTTCAAACCATGATTTTGGGATCAGTGGAGGATGAAAGAATGTTTAGTGGACTATAATCATTGAAGTCAAATTTTAGGAACAATCTTGATAAACATGTGGATACATGTTTATGATTATATGTAACAAATCATGACAAAACAATTTCCATACGATAGAGCACTAGCTCTTTGGTGATCAGATTGTGATAGAAGGAGAGAATACAACACAACAAATTCCTTGAATGAACTTGATATGGAAGATAATATTGTGGAGGCTCATAATAGTAGTTCATATACAGAGTTTCTTGTTCAAAATATAGAAAATGATTGTCATCATGTTGATGTGAAATGGGATATTAATATACCCCAAGAGGCTATCTAAACCAATATACATGAGGGGACTCTTATTTTGACTTACATGTTCCATTGATGATTGGTGTTGTAGACATAATGAATGGAATGGCACATGTGATGTGATTCTTGTTAGTTTATTGACTTAACTGTTCCTCTATTTTTGGAGTACGTTGGAAAAAGGTAATTTTTTATGGGAGAAAGATTACCATATATAAATTTGAGATTGCATTTAAGGTAAAAATAGGTTCTATATTTTGTATTAAACAATGTAACATTGAAGCTACATTTATTTGATTGAAGCTATTTTAAGTTTGATGGTTTTATAGTTAACTAAGACATTCTCTTTTTCATGTCTGTGATAGGAAATGAAGCTGGCATTTGATGAAGTTGAGACCTATCTATTCACATAGATAGTGTCCTAGTATTAAAGGCTAAATAATTAATTAACAAGACTTTCACTAAGCAACAATGGGATCATTCAAGACTAAGTGCATGGAAATTCTTGTATTTGTAACTTTGATATCTTGGCAAATTTTAATGGTTTGTTTGTTGTTTGCATTTGGACCATTTTCATCTTTGGAACTTTGGTTTTATTTTTATTAAAGATTGTGTTAGTCCCTTGAATGCTTCTAGTTCTCATGTGATGCTTCTAGTTCATGGAAAAGTCTTTTTATTTCCTTTATCTTTGTATAATGACTTAAAAATCTTCTCCATTGAGAACATATTATGTTTATTTATATTTTCTTTGAGAAGACATGTTGATATTCTGTTGGTGTAATTTCTTGCATAATATATTACCAAACATAAATTATCAACTGAGATTCGTAATCAGTAGAGTTGATGCACTATATGTGCCGATAACAGATAGATCCTATGTCTAATGAGTATAGCTCAATCAAGAAACATAACACTCTGTTTTCACACTTCAAAGATAACAATCTTCATGCAATTCAAAAATTAGAAAGAAAAACTCATAAACATGCATATGATCTAAAGTTCTTGCTTAGGTGATGGACTTGTTCATTGATGGCTCAAGAAAGGAAAATATGAACTTTGATATTATCTCCTGGAACAACTAAACTAACAACAATTAACATGTTGCATATTCTCAAAAGAAAGAATCAATCAATTTTAGAAGAAATAACAGGTAGAGGAAGACACTCCATTGTAGGTGCATGCAGGGTGAGAGATGGAGATCTAATCTCATTTTTTGTAACAACTTAATTCAACAATAACTTGCAAACAATCCATATCTAATTCCTCACACTCAATCAAATCTTGCAGCCTTGAAAAAGAACTGTCTAGCTTATTTACAAAGAGCATAATCCATTTACTGGTTCATGTAATGCAAGAGATGGAATTCTCGAATGGCTCCTTGGCTAACACATGTTACAACTCTCAAAAAATTCTGAAAATTAACTCATATTCATGAATGTAAATAATCACACTTCAAAGATTGTTTAAACCTATCCTATCATGCATATTTCTTACAACAAGCTAAATAAAATTCCTATAACTATGGTGCACCAGATTTGTTATACCAACAATAACACACTAAACACTACTCACACTTTGCCACTTACATTCAAAATATTTCTAATTCAGATAAGAAATCAAGCTAACTACAAGCATTACATAGGTACAGGACTAAAACAAACATGTACAAGAATAAAAACTAAGCTATATTTTACAACAAGCTTACCACATTAGAACGGTGGGCTCTTACGGATTCCAACATGGAAGCTGGAAAAAATCACAGGATAATAGGTTCCAAAAATGCACAAGATCAGCAGCTGTAATTCATATTACTTTCCAACAAAAAGACTTATAGAAAATATATGTTCACAAGCCAATACATCAGCATAACAATATAGAATTCCCTTCCTTCAAGAACCAGTAGTATAGCATAAAAATTCCTCCCCTCTCAGTACTCCTTCCTTCATATTTATACAAGGAAATTCAATGGGGATGGATCAGAACAAATCCCCCAACTCAGAATTCGTTCAAACTGTTTATGCAAAAAATCTGGGCTTTTCACCAAATATCACAAATTCGGGTTAAGGAGCCTTTGATATCTCTCTATCCATTATGAATTTTGAGAAACTGTTTATGGGTTTTGTAGCTGGATATATTTTCTAAACACCCATTGGATGGTTTAGTAATATATTCTTCCAGCATCACGAAACTCAAGGCGCAATATGGCAGTTTAGAAATATTTGACAATTTTAGGCTGAATCATTCCCCCTAAGATGGAGGTCCACACGTGCGAGCTAGGTGAATTATGAGAAATGTGTCCACATGAAAACACCTCTATGGAAAGAACCCATGTACCCAAATGTTTATATTTATCGTTATAGGCCCAAAAATTGAGGTGAAAATACAGTACCAGAATGTTGGTACCGGAATCCTATAGATAGGGTTTTAGTACCGGATTAGCATATTCATAGCCATGAGTACCGAATTAGCACAGAACAAGTGTTGGTACCAGATTAGAAACCCATGCAGTACTGGATCAATTTTGTTTAAGAGTCAAACGATTAGGATCATACAAAATCAAACATTTAATCGAATTAACTCATGAAAACTAAACAAACCATGTTGGAAAAACTCACAGGATAGTAGGTTCCAAAAATGCATAAGATCAGCAATTGTAATTCATATTACTTTCCAACAAAAACACTTATAGAAAATATATGTTCACAAGCCAATACATCAGCATAACAATATGGAATTCCCTTCCTTCAAGAACCAGTAGTATAGCATAACAATTCCTCCCCTCTTAGTACTCCTTCCTTCATATTTATACAAGGAAATTTAATGGGTATGGATCAGAACAAATCCCCCAACTCAGAATTCGTTGAAACTGTTTATGCACAAAATCTGGGTTTTTCACCAAATATCACAAATTCAGGTTAAGGAGCCTTTGATATCTCTCTATCCTTATGAATTTTGAGAAACTATTTATGGGTTTTGTAGCTGGATATAGTTTCTAAACACCCATTGGATGGTTTTGTAAGATATTCTTCCAGCTGCAAGAAAATCAAGGCGCAATATGGAAGTTTAGAAATATTTGACGATTTTAGGTTGAATCGTTCCCCCTGAGCTGGAGGTCCACACGTGCGCACTGGGTGAATTCTGACCCATGCATCCACATGAAAACACCTCTCTGGACAAAACCAATGTACCCAAATGTTTATATTTATCGTTATAGGCCCAAAAATTGAGGTGAAAATACAGTACCAGAATGGTTGTACCAGAATCCTGTAGATAGGGTTTTAGTACCAGATTAGCACAGTCATAGCCATGAGTACCAGATTAGCATAGGACAGACATTGGTACCGGATTAGAAACCCATGCAGTACTGGATCAATGTTGTTTAAGAGTCAAACGATTAGGATCATACAAAATCAAAAATTTAATCGAATTAACTCAAGAAAACTAAACAAACCATGCTGGAAAAACTCACAGGATAGTAGGTTCCAAAAATGCACAAGATCAACAACTGTAATTCATATTACTTTCCAACAAAAAGACTTATAGAAAATATATGTTCACAAGCCAATACATCAACATAACAATATGGAATTCCCTTCCTTCAAGAACCAGTAGTATAGCATAACAATTCCTCCCCTCTTAGTACTCCTTCCTTCATATTTATACAAGGAAATTCAATGGGGATGGATCAGAACAAATCCCCCAACTTAGAATTCGTTCAAACTATTTATGCAAAAAATCCAGGTTTTTCACTAAATATCACAAATTCGGGTTAAGGAGCCTTTCATATCTCTCTATCCGTTAGGAATTTTGAGAAACTATTTATGGGTTTTGTAGATGGATATAGTTTCTAAACACCCATTGGATGGTTTTGTAAGATATTCTTCCATCGGCATGAAACTCAAGGCGCAATATGGCAATTTAGAAATATTTGACGATTTTAGGCTAAATCGTTCCCCCTGAGCTCAAGGTCCACACGTGCGAGCTGGGTGAATTCTGACACATGTATCCACATGAAACCACCTCTCTAGATAAAACCCATGTACCCAAATGTTTATATTTATCGTTATAGGGATGAAAATCGAGGTGAAAATACAGTACCAGAATGATGGTACCGGAATCCTGTAGATAGGGTTTTAGCTCCAAATTAGCACAGTCATAGCCATGAGTACCAAATTAGCACAAAATAGGTGTTCATACTGGATTAGAAACCCATGCAATACTGAATCAATGTTGTTTAAGATTCAAACGATTAGGATCATACAAAATCAAACATTTAATCGAATTAACTCAAGAAAACTAAACAAACCATGCTGGAAAAACTAATAGGATAGTAGTTTCCAAAAATGCACAAGATCAAGAACTGCAATTCATATTACTTTCCAACAAAAAGACTTATAGAAAATATATGTTCACAAGCCAATACATCAACATAACAATATGGAATTCTCTTCCTTCAAGAACCAGTAGTATAGCATAACAATTCCTCCCCTCAGTACTCCTTCCTTCATATTTATACTAGGAAATTCAATGGGGATGGATCAGAAAAAATCCCCCAACTTAGAATTCGTTTAAACTGTTTATGCACAAGATCTGGGTTTTTCACCAAATATCACAAATTCGGGATAAGGAGCCTTTGATATCTCTCTCTCTGTTATGCATTTTGAGAAACTATTTATGGGTTTTGTAGATGGATATAGTTTCTAAACACCCATTGGATGGTTTTGTAGATGGATATAGTTTCTAAACACCCTTTGGATGGTTTTGTAAGATATTCGTCCAGTTGCACAAAATGCAAGGCGCAATATGGCTATTTAGAAATATTTGACGATTTTAGGCTAAATCGTTCCCCCTGAACTGGAGGTCCACACGTGCAAGATGGGTGAATTATGACACACTTGTCCACATGAAAACACCTCTCTGGACAAAACCCATGTACCCAAATGTTTATATTTATCGTTATAGCCCTGAAAATCGAGGTGAAAATACAGTACCAGAATGATGGTACCGAAATCCTATAGATAGGGTTTTAGTACCGGATTAGCGCAGTCATATCCATGAGTTCCAGATTAGCACAGAATAGGTGTTGGTACCGGATTAGAAACCCATGTAGGACTAGATCAATGTTGTTTAAGAGTCAAATGATTAGGATCATACAAAATCAAACATTTAATCGAATTAACTCAAGAAAACTAAACAAACCATGCTTTAATCATAAGTGACCTCTTATGCACATGAACGAGGTCATCAAGTGTATTTATGGAGGAAAAATTCAAGTATATACTCATAGCATAGGTAGAATAGGCTCAGATAGAGGGTAATATAGGGCATTAGAAGTGTCAAAATGGAGACTCAACATATAGTGGGTCTATATTGTTATGCTATACTACTGGTTCTTGAAGGAAGGGAATTCCATATTGTTATGCTAATGTATTGGCTTGTGAACATATATTTTCTATAATTCTTTTTGTTGGAAAGTAATATGAATTACAGATGATTATCTTGTGCATTTTTTGGAACCTACTATAATGACTTAAAAATCTTCTCCATTGAGAACATATTATGTTTATTTATATTTTCTTTGAGAAGACATGTTGGTATTCATAAAAGGAATGAGCCATGAGTTGCTAAGAGAAGAGAAAAATGGCCTATGTAATGGCCTACTACATTCCTACACATTCATCGTAGAACATCTATTTCCAATGAGACCAGCATTCCTCTATTGCATTTATAATTTTAATGTCATGAATAAAATAACTTTACATGTAGTCTCTCAATAAAAAAATTATGAAATGATTTGTAATCCAGTTTGGTTATTTCAAAGGAAATCAAGCACAGTCTATGCATAAACATTGAGTCTTCATAAACTAATTCATATGCAATAACCTAAGGTAATCAATACCTACTCAAAGTTTGATAATTGTTGAGACTGTTATAGATTTTCTTCTCACTGAACAATTATAAATCTAACTGTTGAATTAATCCTTCAACACTAAACCACTCCTTTCAAAAAAGAAACCACTCAGATGAAATGAATTAAAATATATATATTACTTTTGCAAGAAGTTGAATCCTCTCAAAATATCTACTCTATGATTGCATAAATAAAATTCGCACTTCAAATAAATTGTAACTTCATTAAATCATAAATTCACAGTCACACCTCCATCTAGATCTGACTCAACAATAAACAATCGAGAACTTAATCTATGATATCATTCAGTGAGATGGTTGAGATGCAACAAAAATACTAATCATCAAGGACTAATTGAACCATTAAGTAAATATTACACTTTAAATATAACAAAATGTTACAACAACAATTGCAATCTATTCAACAACATCAATCCAAAAATATTTATTGCTTCAACAACATTAATCATACTGACTGGAAACAAAGGTTAAGTTGTTTATTTAGCATGTGACATGCATAGGAAGATAAAACTAACAATCGATTGAGGTGAGATCTCTGTGGAGGTGGGACATTGCCTCCAAACAAAGATTCCTATAAAAAAACTAAAAAGAATTATCACTAACAGAAATTCATTGAACATTGCCACTTCTTATTAAGAGATTAAATTGCCAGATACAATGTTAATTCTCTAGTCCTCAATGGGAAAACAAGGGATAACTCCCTAGCGTAAACGCTCTATACATATTTTAAACCATGACATGTTCTCAGAATAGAATGAAACTAATAGTAGATCGAATAGTCTTGATAATCTTTCGATTCTCAAGCTGTTCTTAACTTCTTAAAACAAAGACTATTAAGATTAAAATAACAAAAATTAGAAACTTAGAAATCGATGTTCTAATTATTATCCAATGATTTGGCAAGCTGCATGATTCCCTAGATAAGTTGTGCTAATTCTAGGAGATCACCCTCTTCCAGATGGATATGTTAGATCCACAAGGAGAGTTAATCGGTGGTGCCATAGTCTTCTTCGTGCATGTTTCAACACGGTGTTTCAACACCAACATATCTGCAGACTGCATTCATTCTTATTAATTCATCAGTAATTACCCGAATTAGGATTCATGAAACATCATCCTATTTTACAAGTAAAATATGAATTAATATAACATAATGAATAATGAATTGTACCTGCTCCAGGGACCAGGATTGATGTTCTCATAGGAAATGTAAACAATAGGGTTCATGGATGAATTAATACAAGAGAATGAGATGAAAATGGCATGGAATTGATAAGGAAAAAGGGGCAATTTTAGCACCCAACATCTCCCCCCATGATCCATATGGATGTCAGTGGCTTCCCACCTATTCCAACTGGTTGATTTTGACAGTTTTCCAGTTTGGTAGTTTTTTTTCCTAGTTTTCGGGTCCCTGACTTGCGAGGCCATTGTTAGGCCCTAAACATCGTTTTTAAGGCTCGCCACAATCCAAATTGACCTTTAATAGATAGAAAAAAATTGTGTAGTCCTCGGATAGACCTTTCCAACAGGCTCTCGTGCACCTAAAATGAAGATCATATGCAAAAGTTATGACCACGGGAAGTTGATGTACTAACTTACCCAAATAGGGAACTTACCCAAACAGGGCTCACATGACTTTTTCGCTTCATCTCCTAGGGTTAGGTTTTTGCATGTCTAGAATTTTTAACATTCTTGTTTATTGTAAAAAAGGCCTTCAGAGCTTCATGGTAATCATCTTCTTGTGAATGAGTGCATTCGTCACATCTCTTCTCAGAGATAATCCACCACCATTCCAACAAGCTTGTTTTCCACTACATTTTACAACTTCAACTTATTTCTTTATTGAATAGAAAACCAATTTTATTGTATCTATGTTATTCTATGTTAAGCATATTTTAATAATATGTATTCATTTCGTTCTTCTCATAAAATATGTATCACCCCAACTGTACCAGTGCATGTCCCCATGCAACGTCACTCACTCATAATCAGAGTCTGAGTCGGGGAATGAACTTTTCCAATGAAAATTAGTTTGATTGTAGGATGATGCGGCATTATATTATAAATTCATGTATCCCCAAGAATAAATCACTTATTCCCAACATTCCCTTTCAGTCTTCTTAGTCAATACGTACTTATTTTGATACTTCTTTGTTGGAAACCAAATAAGAGGGAAATGAAATTGCAGCCCCAGTCACTGTGGACCACAAGTGTGAATGCACTCAATAAATCTAAGAACCCAAGACAAAGAATAGATCAAATTATCATGACTACAGGGATCCTTGGTCCTCAAGTCCAGAGAGGATGCTACCCTTCTAAATATTCTACCTTCCCGTGCAAACAGTTTATGGTCATTAATTGTTTTCACACAAGAATCTATGACAAGACTTTGAAGGTTTGTCACTTTTCTAGTTCTATAAGATGAAGAGAGTATATGAAAAATAGTAACATGAGTGTGGGGTTCACACCTAATCCATAATGTTTCTTCTCCTTCATTCTTCTTGATTGTGTAGAAGGCATTCTGCCATTTTTCTTGATTGTTCACAAAAGAAGTGAAGGCTTTCAACTGCACATCTCCTACATAGGGAACATAATTAAATTTTATTTCCAACAGGAAGGCTTGTTCATGCAAATAAAGCTCACACAAGAAATGTTGATATGAGAAATCACTATGGGAGAAATTTTCTAAAAACTCAGAGGCACTAATCAGTTTATAATGCATTCCTTCCTTAATATCTTTAAGCTTAAAAAGAGTTAACTATTCATGAAGGAAGACTGGGTATGAGGGAGAATGGCTTCTACAACTCAACAACTCTTCTACTAACAAATACATTTGATTTGTATCCTGTTGCAAAATCTGGCACTTAGCTTGTAGCCTTTTAAACTCTCCCAATTAATTCTTCATTTCTTCCCATTTAAATTTCTAAGACATCAAAAATTCGACGTATTTCTCCCTGAGATCTTGTATTTCCTTTCTGTGGGATGGCACAAGAATCATTCCTTCTCCAAAAATTGCAACCTATTGCTTCCATTTATTAATCTCTGCCAACAAAAATATAGTATTATCTTATGTGTCCTAATGGTCAACTTCACGTTCATCCTCATCACTGATTTCTAGAGGAATTTGAGCTTGTGTAATAGTGAGTTTATTTGGTTGTGGTAATTCCTCTTCCTCAACCACTGGTTCTTGTTTTACATTGGCCTCTTATGTGGACTTGTTAGACTGTTGATTTAAATTAGGTATTGTTGGTTCTTCTGTAGCAGTGGTACTCTCAGGATCGGTTGGTTCAATAGTTGTAGCCATCAGTGGTTCTTGTGTTACAATGAAAACTTCCTATATATCCTTATTAGACTACGTATTTAAATCAGGTACCATTGGTTCTTGTGTTACAGTGGTATTATATGGTGTTTCAACAGTCTTATTTTCTTCTTCCTTAGCCACTCGTTCTTATGTGGAAGTGGATTTCTTTCTCCATTCTACCTCAACCAGCTCTTCCTGTATTCTAATTAGTCCCAAATATTAGGGATCAAGAAGGTTCACATCATAACCATCCAATCTATATATATCCCCACACTCAAAACACAAATATTCCTTAAATGTTTTAGCCTCGTTCGATAGCACAGTGCGTCCTCCTAAAGGATGGTCTTCTTGCACTAATAAATACAGATCATGAGGCAAAGGCCTTTGGGCTTCATTTTCTTCTTTTAGCATTTCCAATTCCCCCGTAAGCCTCTGAAATTCTCTTTTCAATAGATCATTCTCGAATAATAGGGCATGAATATGACTTTTACCTCTTTCAACAACAATTTCTTGTGTTTCAACAACTCTTTGATTTGGGCTCAGGTTGTCAAATAGTTCTTGTGTTACAATGACAACTTTCTATTCTTGTTCATCACCCACTGGTTCTTGTGTAATAGTGTTGATTAAGGTTGGTTGTCATTGATGTCAACCCTTGAAGAAATCCCCATAGCACAAAGGTTTGGGTAATGGCCCCAATATTGTTTGATGTAAATATGACTCATTATTGTTTTTTCATGGTTGATAAGAAGTAAATATGGATGAACTCCAGAGTGGTCCCCTTATGGTGAAATCCCTCACGCGAAGACACTTTGTGGAGTAAGAGAACCCATGATTAATTGTGTAATAATGAGATGAAGCAAAGATAATTTGTCAGGTAAAATATCCTAGATGGATAGTGCTTGTCATGTAATTTTCGATGGTATGTGGAACGTCACATAATTCCTCACGGTTAGAGATTTATGGCCATGAGAAGTTGGAGACCCAGGTTTGGGTAATGGACCCAAGTTTGTTTGATGGGTAACAGTATGAGTTAAGATATATTTTCAGATAATACTATTCTATATGGATATTACATTTCATGTCATTTATGGTGGTATGTACAACATCACATAACTCCTCACGGTTTGAGAGTTATGGCCTTATGAAGTTGGAGGACCCTCATATGTCATCTAGAAGCCCCAAAAGGTCAAAGTAATCAAAGTGGTTTAAGAGATTTTAAAAGGTAAATAATAAAGTGAAGTGAT
>ML779068.1:813034-861091 GCA_009831015.1 Picea engelmannii | reverse complement strand
AACTAAACAAGCTACTCTTTTAAGTGATGACTCCAACCATAATCCTTTATGGCTAGATGAGGAAATTGTTTTATCTAATAGCTACAAAAGAAGCTCTGAAGACCTAATTGAGAATTTGTTTGGTACTGAGTTGGTCAAGCTCTCCATCTCTCAAGACCTAATAATTTGCAATGGAGTAATGAAGTAGCCAAACTCCAACCAAATGACCTGTATTCATGGGATAGGGAGTAGTGTTGTAGATTATGTGATATCTGATATCCTCGTTTCCAACCAAATAACAACTTTTGACCTTTTAAATGACCATGAGTTTGACTCTGATCATAAACCTTTAACCCTAACTCTAAATTTTTCCATGCATAGGAGCACCATTGAAGAGAATTCTAATAATAAAAGGAATTTGTGATTTAACAAAAGTAAAGTTGACATTTTCTTAAAGGATTTAAATAGTAAATTAAAACTCCTAACTTATAAGAACAACATTGAAGAACTCTATCATAATTTTACAACTACCCTTTCCACTTCCATTAACAAGTTCTCTTTCGAGGTGTCCCATAAAAAGAATAATAGAACAACCAACCATTGGTATGATAAAGAATGTAACATTGCTAGGAAAGCCATTAGGGATGCTTCTAACGAGCCCTTAAAACTCAATAATATCAATACGTACAAAGCCCTAATTAAAAGGAAAAAAAGACACTATATCAATAAAAGGCAAGAGCAACTTTCATAACTATACAAATTGGATCCTAAGAAGTTCTGGAGCCAAATTCTAAAACGCAATACTAAAGAAAATAATAGGATTCCCTTAACGGACTAGAATTCCTACCTTAAAAGTCTTTACGATTTCCCTAATGCCATGGACACCATTCCTATTGTCCCTACAAAGGAATAAGTTTTTTCTTTAGATGACATAGAGTTCGGGGTTAAGCGGATCGCAAATGGGAAAGCTAAGGACATTGAAGGCTTCCAAGATGAAATTTTTAAAATTGGAGGGTCAATCCTTATCCCTCACATACACAAGCTCTTCAATTTAGTAGTCAAATAGGGCTTCCCTAAACCCTGGACGCAAATGCTCATTGTTCCTATTTTTAAAAATGGGGATAAAAACATTCCCTCTAATTATAGGACCATTATGATTAGCCCGATTTTAGCCAAGCTTTATGGAAATATTTTGGAAAAGAAGATTAACATTTGCCTAGAAAGTCGCAGTAAAATTTTAAAAATGGGGATAAAAACATTCCCTCTAATTATAGGACCATTATGATTAGCCCGATTTTAGCCAAGCTTTATGGAAATATTTTGGAAAAGAAGATTAACATTTGGCTAGAAAGTCGCGGTAAAAGAGCTAAAGGCCAGGCCGGGTTTAGGAGATATCATTCAACTGTGGACCATCTTGTTACCTTTAGGATCATTGATAGGATTTCTGCAATACTAAAACCAATCGTTTTTGTTGTTTTGTTGACTTTAGAAAAGCTTTTGACATGGTTCCTAGGAAAAACCTTTGGAATAGGTTGGAAGAGATAAAAGTGTCTCTCGAGTTGAGGGTTGCTACAATAAGGATGTATGAGAATGTTATTTCTAAGTTTAAAAACACTAAGGGCTGGTCAAAAGAGATTAACTGCAATATCGAAGTCAAACAAGGTTGTCCCTTGTCCCCTACCCTTTTTGGCATATACATTGATAAATTAGAAGAATGCTTAGAAAAAGCAGGTTGTGTCAGCCCTACTCTCACTGGTATAGTCATCAATCTTCTTCTTTATGTCGATGATATTGTTCTTATGGCAAGGAGTCCCCATGATCTTGAAAACCATCTAAGAATCCTCAAGAATTTTTGCTCCAATATGGGTATGACTGTTAATACTGATAAGACTAAGGTCATGATTATTAAATCCAATAAGATCACTTATGATACCTTGGTATATGACAACAACAACTTGGAGGAAGTGACTTCATACAAATATCTTGGAATTGATATTCACCACAATCTTAATTGGAATTATAGCATTGAGAAAAGGATTATTGGGGGATGGAAAGCTTATTATGGGCTTGAAAACAATTGTAAATCAACTAAACTTTGGAGTTGGGATAAGAAGAAACTCCTCTTTGAGACTCTTGTTACACCTGTTATTCTTTATGGATGTGAAGTTTGGGGCTGTAGTATCTCTCGTGAATCCTGGAGAAAGATAGAGCAAATACAAAAGAATTTTACAACCTATAATCTCAAAATTAAAGGAAATACACCCTATCCCATCCTCCTCATAGAAACAAGCCTCTCCTCCATTGAGAGCATGGCTATGACTAGATACCTAATGTATAAGAACAAGTTAAACATCATGGAAGAAAATAGGCTACCTAAAATTGCTTCCAAATCAAGTCATAACCACCATCGACTCAAGCAAGGATGGCATAAAGACGCTCGGTCTTGGCTAAACTATTGAGGAATCGTGGAAGAAACCATTTTGTAGAATAAAGATACTATTAAAAAAAACGTCAAATCAAAATTTAAGGAAAAAATGTGGTGTGATAAATAGTTAGAGGAAAAAAGAAAATTAAGGTATTATAAAGATGTAATCAACCATAATCTAGAAGATCAAAATTATCTATTTGTTTTGCCAAGTGTAAAGAAAAAAATAAGCATTGCTAAGATAAGAACAAATTCTCATGAGCTCCATAGTGAAACTGGGCGTTGGTCAATTCCTAAAACACCATGGGATGAAATAGTGTGTCACCTTTGTGACACTAAGAAGGTTGAAGATGAAAATCACTTTCTCTTAGATTGTCTTGCCTATACCCATATTAGATCCCATTTTCAAAATATTGATCACACTACCAACCTTACTAACCTCTTAACTCAACAAAAGTATGGTGATCTTGGAATGCTTCTCTTAATGTTTTTCGAGCACAGAAACAAAATTCTAAAGAATCACGAGTAATCACTTACCCTCTAAAGGTTCAATATACCAATTAGGTCTTAGTGGACGTTAATAATCATCATCATCATCATCATCATCATCATGTATATATATATATATAATTTTTTTATATAAAGTAAGCTTTTATTTTATTTTAAAATTTTTTATAAAATTTTATGATTCAATTTTTTTTTATTATTATTTTTTTAATAGAATGTTTTAGTTTAGGGTTTTTACAATTTTTATTTTTTTTAGATTTTTTTTTAAATATGTTTTTTAATTTTGTTTCTTTTTTTAGTTTTTTTATTGTTTTTTTTTTAATTCTCTGTAATGTCCCTACTTTGGGACATCATCACAGTGCAAAGGTTTATGATGACCAGAGTAGCCAGATGGATGTTATAGCGAGTACAAGGGTTATTGAGAGACATTGTGGGGTCCAACTTGCATTGCTCATCATATTTCATCATTATGAGCCATTCCGCACAGGTTGGCTTTGGTTTCGTTGCATTCCAACGATTTCCATGATTTTGACTATTTTGGGCTATAAGTTAATTAAATTCACTAAAGAGGTCATTTTGGGCACATTACTTGGAGGAACCTCTTAGTGTAATATCTCATTGGAATCGAGAGGAGAAACACTATAGGATGGGATAGTGAGAAGTGACTTTTAGTGGCCAGGGAAGCCACAATGAGAGATAAGGTGTTTGTCAGAGGTAAAAAGGTTAATTAATTAATTAAAGTGATTTAATTAATTAATTAAATAAATATCAATAAAATTAAAGTCACTTTAGAGGGACAAGGTGAGCCAAAACTATAAAGGAAAGGCAAGGGCCTCTACTCATTCATTCATGTATGTTTATCTTTGATATATGGCTTCTAGCTAGTGAGCCCAACATTGGGGGTTTTGAGGGTTTTGACTTAACAAACCCTAGAGGACGATTCGGTGGTGAAAGATTCCACCTAGCTTGCCTCGAGCTTGGTCTCACAGATGAAATACTCTCCCACACCATTCTAGTTTGGTTCTACATTAGTGAAGGAGGTTTCTACACTAGCCACATGCACAGGAAGAGAAGAAGGGTGCACCATTGGGGGTTTCCAGCAAAGGGGGCACACCATTCTTGGAGAGAGATTCATTGCAGGTGATTGGCAGGGCTTTTGGATATTCTATCACCTGGGTTTTCATTGCATGGCCTTGGAAATCAGATCTAGTCCATTCATGAGGAGTTTCAGGTGCCATTTGATTTATTAGATGCATGGGACGAATCAGAGCAAAGGAGCAAACTTCAGAAAGTGGTTTCAGTCATTTACTAGCTCATATCTTCACCATTTCGCTTAGGAATTCACCATGGAGGTAACCAATCCCCAATATATCATTCTAGCAGTTTTGTGGAGAATTTGGAGGCATCTAGGAGTGAGGCCGATTTATCTACGGTTTCAAGCATCAAGGGGGGGTGCACCATATCTTGGAGGAGGTTTAGATCCATAGGGTTTGAGGGATATCTTGGAGATTTGGGCACCTGGGTTGTTCTTTCCATCATCCGATCTATTGTTTGGCATATTTCTTGAGATGATTGGACACATTTCACAGCAGGACCGAATTATTGAGGAGCTTCAGCATTCCAGCAGGACGTGGCATCTTCTAGTGGGAGTTTGGCCCTTCATATGGCCCAAATCTACCTTGACATTGGTCTTCATCTCTTATCCATCCTTTGGAGACTTATTTTGTATTATCGAGAGCTTTTTGTAGCATCTCTATTGTCTATCTTCTTATCCATCTGTTGAGCATTCTAGATCGGCATCTTCATTGTAGCAAGTTCTATTTCATGAATAAAATCATATTTGAGATGTTTTGGCTTGTCTATCATACTGCATATGGTTGAGGTATGTTCCATGGTTATATCTTCTTGTTTATTGTTGCAACACATATGTATAACACATCAGTAAACCCTAAGGCCGAAATCAAGAGGTCATCCTGCAAGTAAACACATCTAAACAAGTAATTCAACAAAGTGTTTGACGAAATGCCACAAACGGAAAAGTTTTGAAAAGACACCAAAACCATGATGTTCCTGGCATAATGGCTTGGGAACATTACAGTGGTATCAGAGCTTAAATCGTGCCAACCTGAGGGGTCTCTCATAGGGATAAATGGATAGTTGGAAAGAAATGGATAAAATATCCTTTGAGATAACATGCTTGGAGATAAAATATTCCTCCCTTAGCGAAGAAAATAAGGCCCTAATAACCTTCCAACAGTATGCAACCTATAGAAATACCCATTGGAGCAAAGAGGATATTTTACATGGGATCATCATACCAAATAAAAAGAGAAAAGAAGCAACTAGATGGTTGGAAGAATAGAGGAACCCCACACCCATTAGGAGCACCCATCTTTGCTACATTTGCAAGGTGCCTTGGGAACCAAATCATAGATGTAGGGGTAAGGATCAGGAGCACATTATTGAGGCACACTATGATAGTGATGATGAGGTGTGTGAGGATAGAGCAATAGATGTTGATTTGAAGCAGTATGATGATGACAGTGACTCTTTCACAGAGGCTAGTGACAGTGAATCTTCCATAGAGGTTGGTTATTATGGCACACTTGAGGAGGATAGTGATCCTTGCACATTGGAGGATTAGTTAGATGGATAGGACGATAGCACCAGTGTCTCAGTAGACATATCATATACCATTGATGACCTTGCACCTTGGCAGAGTGGTGACACTAGTGAGGATTTACACGTGTTAGCACCTAGATATGTTATGCTTCCTATGATGGTCGTCATAGGAAGCTTATCATCTCTAGTTGCTAACACGTGTGAATCTGAAATGATCGGCATCTTCATTGTAGCAGGTTCTTCTATTTCATGAATAAAAGCAGATTTGAGATGTTTTGTCTTGTCTATCATATTACATATGGTTGAGGTATGTTCCATGGTTATATATTCTTGTTTATTGTTGCAACACACATGTATAACACATCAGTAAACCCTACGACTGAAATCAAGAGGCCATCCTGCAAGTAAACACATCTAAACAAGTAATTCAACAAAGTGTTTGACGAAATGCCACAACCAGAAAAGTTTTAAAAGACACCAAAACCATGATGTTCCTGGCATAATGGCTTGGGAACATTACATTCTCTTTTTGTTTTTTTACATTTCAAGAGTTATTTTGGTTATTATTTTTTTTAAATATGTATATATTCTTTTAGATTATTGTTTTTATTGGAAATTTTATTTTATTTTCACTTTTTTTTTCGACCATTTTTTTAATGTTTTTTTATTTTATTTTATTTTATATAATTTGGGTTTTGAATATATTTTTTTGAATGTGTTTTTTTGCTTCATTTAAAGAAAAAAAAAATTGCGAAGATTTTGTCATTTCTATTTATTTATTTTTCAATGCAAATTTAAGAAGAAGAAAAAATGTTAGTAAATAATTTTTGAAGTGGCCATTTTGTATCCAATTTTGGGTTTATTTATTTTTCATAGGGATCTATTGTCAAAACCGTGGTTTTAATTAGGTTGAAATGAGACATAATTTTAACGTTTAGAAAAAACGTTTTTCTTTAGTTATCATCACTTTTTTATATAGGTGTTAATTTTAAGGTTTTTCTAAGCTATTGTATGAGTTTTGAAGGTCATGTTTGAAAAATGTTGTAATGTTTACCCTGTTTGAAACAATGGTGCTACTGGTAGTGCAATGTTTTGATTTGGGGTTTATTTTCATGTTTTTTATGCAAAAATATGAGTTTTTTGGGCTAGACTTCTCGTTTTGAGGTCACAGTTCTCGTTAAGTTGGTAATATTGTTTGCTATAATGGTAGGTGATTTTTCAGGGTTTTGGTGCAGAGATTGCTCCATATGCACTCCAAGATATTACATATGTACATCTTATGCAATCACAACTCCAGGGCTATACCTCATTTCTACATCACCACTTCCATGTCCTAGTTCTCCATCAACATTATCTTGTCCCAACTCTTCATTGATTCCTTCTCTTTCCTCTCTTTCCCTGTTTGAAATACTCCTGTCACTACTTCCTTCCTCCTCTTCTGATTCATTTCCATCATTTTCATCAACTTCTACTGCTCCCCTGGCAATGAATTGAGCCCATGCATGGTTTTGTATTTCCAAGGCTCTCAACGCTATTAATTTTATCAGATAGTGGTGTGTGACAGAACCTTGGGGAAAACAAGATTGTCTTACATAATGTGTCATATTATGAAAATATTCTAACAAACAATAAGGCATATTTATCAATGAGCCATGACGAAGGTGTGACAATAGAACAAAATCATATGTGTAAACAACCTTGTACCTACCTTCACATGTAATATATTCCTTCAAGAAAACAACAACCTGGTCCTAAGGTTGAGGTAAAGACTCTATTGCTATGCCATGTCCTCTAGGATGCACTTTCTCTCCTTCCTCTACGAAATTAGTGTTTGCATTTGGAATGGTTGTCCTTCGTCCAAACCATTTTCTTCCAGTTGCAAGAAGCCTCGTAATAGAGGATATAACCACTTCTCTGACACTAATCTCCAAACCTCTAACATGCAAATGGGTTCCTGTTAATTTCTGGGTGAATTCTAGCGAAATATCACTGTCAAACCCATCCAACCACTAGAAATATGCTACCCACCCAATGTCTTCAAATATTATGTAGACTTATTGGCGTTGACGTAGGGCGTCGAGGGTTACTGGTTCATGACGTACTGCATATCCTCCCATGATTAATGTTCTTCTGCGTAATTAGTTGTTACAATATTGCAAAGGAGTGTCAATTTCAAAATTCCCAACACAAACCCAGGAGCTTCACCATGCATGAGCATGCAAAACAGTGGAAGGAGATTTGTTGGTATTTTTGGAAAGGTGGTGGTGATTCAAATTTCGTGGGAAAAATCAACCTGATAACTATGTTGATTGAATGCTTATGGTGGTGGTTGGTTAATTTATTCATGGATGATGAGATACCCCCCAACTGACGGTATTGGCTATCTGTTGGTGATGTGGAAGGGCGTGGAGCAGTCATTATTTCACAGTATCATGTCAATTTTCAAACACAGTCATACCTGTAAACCACATACATGTACATGCAGGCACTTACCGACAACAAGCAAAATCTATGGTGGTGATCATGTTCATCTATCCATTCAGTGTTATCAATACCTTCCATTAATAGATACTTATTACTGACGAACACAAATGAAAATGGGAGTACTTTGCTAGCTGGATGAGGAGAGTCAATCAGTGGGGCCATAATTTTCTTTGTGCATGTTTCAACACGGTGTTTTAGCACAGTGTTTCAACACCAACATATCTTCATTCATTCTTATTAATTATGCATAGTCTTCTTCGTGCGTGCAATGTGTTTTAGCGATGTGTTTCAACATGATGTTTCAACACCAACATATATGCATTCATTCTTATTAATTCTACATAGTCTTCTTCGTGTGTGTTTCAACAAGGTGTTTTAGCACCAACATATTGGCATTCATTCTTATTAATTCTGCATAGTCTTCTTCGTGTGTGTAGCGTTTTTCAACCAGGTGTTTCAGCACGGTGTTTCAACACCAACATATCTTCATTCATTCTTATTAATTCTGCATAGTCTTCTTTGTGCATGTTTCAACACCAACATCAATTCTTATGAGAAAATCAATCATATGAAACATCTAGCATCAATTCCATGAAATATTCGCTAAGACTTTTAAAAGGTTTTATAATTATGTGAAAATTCGTTAGAATTTCACAAGATTTTATAGTTTCGCTAAAGATTTGCCCAAATTTTACAAGATTATATAATTTGGTGAAATATTCGCCAAAAAATTATATATGCATATTATGTTATTGATAAAATAGCCTTCACATTTTCCCATGTGTCATGGGGATTCACCCAGTTATTATACATATAAATTTAGGGGGGTTCTTAAAATTTTCCCTATTTGACTTCTTAATCTGTGTAAGTAGTTTTTAAGATATTTTAAGGGAGAAAATTATTAATTTTTTGCTAAGAATTCCTCATCTTTTTCTAATAATTCATCACCACATATATTCTCGAGATCGTTATATTTTTCTTGTTGTTTTGCTAATTTATGTTCTAACATTTTAATTTGCTATTGTATTTGAGTGTCACTTTTAAATTCAAGAGTAAAAGCTCTATAACAATTTTAGCAAATGACATTTTAATTCTTGAATGATTCTACACATGTAAACTCCTTTTCACAAAAATAACATTTTGCAAAAAAAAAAAAAAAAAAAATAATGTGTGGAATACATAATTCCAAGTTCTTATTAAATAATTAGTTGGTATACTAACTCAAAGATTCCACAAAAAATGACGTAGTTCAATAACTCCTTCAATAGATTCCTTGATATACCACAACATTTTATTTAAACGTAGGAAATTCTATGATTGGCATATTATTTTTATAATATCATTTTTACTTTGGAAATTACTTTTGAAACTTAAATAGCCTTAATATGATAACTACCTTAACTCTACACTCCACGTTATATTTAAGTTTATTGTCCAACATATTCATAGTATAATTTGACTTATAAAAGGTACCTTCTCTAATTAACTTCACTTGGCAATTAAATACCATGAAACTTTGAATATCCCTTGATGAAATTACTCTTCTAATTGCACGGGTTTGACTAAATGCCAAGATTCTACTTCTGTTAAATTGGTACCCCTTTTTTTCCCACTAAGTTGGCTGATATACCTTGAAAGGCCGGGAGTCTCCGTTGTTTCGTATTTTAACTATATGTTAACCCGAAACGGTTATGGCAATGTAACGTTCACACTTTTTCAATTAAGTTTCCACGAATTACTATGAAAATGAGTTTACCCAAACTCTTTTCATTGTAACTCGATTTATCACTTGTTTAATTATGAAGAGTAATGACTTATTAACTTAGGGTCGTGATGGTTTCACCGATGCATCACTCGTTCGTTCAATTTTCTTCCCACGTTAGTTATGCAAACACGAAATTTTTAAATCAGCAGCTCGATGATGCTAGGGATGAAAAAATTCTACACGATACTCAGTTGCTCACAATGTACAATGATTGGTTCATAATTATCTTTCTACAAAACTCCAAGCATGTAATTGTTGTGATAGCTTAACAATGGAATAATCTTCACATTTCTTCAATGTATCGTAGGAAAAATTCAATTTGCAATGAAATTCTAAATCTTAAATGCTTAAAGGCCAACTATGGTGGTCAAAGACTTAGTAAATTGAGAAACTCTAAAAAAAAACTAAATGTGGCCACAAGCTATATTAGATAAGGTTTTGTGGTCAAAGGTTGAGATAAGAAAATGAAGCTCTGATACCAAATGTGACGAATCAAGTTGTTTCATACATAGAATATCCAAAATATTTGGAACAGTGTAAAGAAATCCATCTAGATTGAAAAATATGTCGAATAAAATGTATGAAACATGAATGATTAAAAATGAAGCCCCATATATATACCTAAATTGGGGTTCATTTTCACTAAAATACATGTCCTTTCATTAAGGTGTCTCTTCATTGTAATGTATCTTTTCATTATTAATTGCTTATTTATATTTATATTATGTATTTATGTTTATTATAGATTTCTGGTTGAAAAATTGGTTAATCTCCTCTCATATAATCTCATCTATCATTTTAGATCACAAGCCCATTTCCCTATTATTTCAATCTCTTAAAAAGTATAGACATATTGCCTTGTGTTTTAACCCTCCATGGTGACAAGATCCCATAGCCATGGATATTGTTAGAGAAGTGTAGAACAATCATGTCTTGGGATTACCTTCTCTCTTGTTTGGGAATCAAATCTTCGAATGGTCAAATTTGAACTAAAGACTTGGGGTAAATCCTCCTTTTAAGCCCCTCCACTAAAATACTTGGATATTTAATCCCAATTGAGTAGATTATAATCTTATGGAATTAGAAGAGGTTACTTAGCAAAGACTAATGGAGGAAAACAAATTATATACAAAACTTTGTTAGGATAACTGAAAATGAAAACATCTTTGGACACTGAAAATGAGAACATCTTTGGACACTGAAATATCGAGGCTTATCGCTAGACTACGAGATAAGAACACATCATTCCTTCATAATCAAGCTAAGTCTAGACATAAAAAAATGTGTTAAAGATATAATATTGGAAAATGGTGAAAGGATTACTAACTTTGAGCTCATAAAATATGTGGCCCATAATTTGTTCAAATCCCCATGCCTTACCGTGAATTGGTTCAACAATGCTTCAGGGGATTACATATTTAGTCTCAAAGGAGGAAAATTAAGAGCTAGGAAAAGAAATTTCTAAAAAAAAGTAATTGAAGCAATTTTGTTTATTTAGCTAGATAAAGCCCCGAGACCTAATGGGTTCTCAATCCACCTTTTTGTGCTTTCTAGAGAATTATCAAGCATGACCTATGTTGTATGCTAAATTGGTATAGGAGGAATCCCAAGCTTGAGGGTGCAACACACTCTTATTTTATTGACTTAATTCCTAAAGAAAGACTCCATGTGTCCTTTGCAAGGTTCAAGTCAATCTCTATCTCCAACACTACTTATAAGACCTTGACAAAAGTCTTGGAAAATCACTTTGAAAATAACCTCCCAATTATTATGTTAGAAAATCAGGGGGTTTAATCTATAAGAGGCGATAATATTTTTCTCATGTAGAGGGCAATTCATTCGTTCTAGAATAAAGAACAAAAAAATAATGATTATTAAAATGAATATGAAAAATTCTTTAGAAGGTTCGTCATTCTTGTTTGTTTGAATTCTTACATAATTTTGGTTTTACAAATTCTATTATTCATTGGATAAAATATTTCAAAAGTAGCCTATGGATATCTCCTTTGGTGAATGGAAGACCTAGTCCTCCTTCCAAATTAAAAGAAAACTTTGGAAATGGTGTCCTCTATCTCCACTTATCTACATCATTATGGTGGATTCATTAAACATGAAGTTAGAGAAAGAAAATATTACAAGCAATCTTCAAGGAACTTTTATAGTTAGTTGTGCTAAGGAAATAAACCATTCTTAGTTTCCAAATAATACACTTCTCCTATGAAGATCCTCAATTGTAATCATTTAGTGATTCAAGAAAATATTAAACTAGTTCATGATCACAATAGGAGGGATAATAAAAAAAAGCTAAAAATCATTTTTTATGGGTGGAATACTTCTCCTCTTCTTCTGTAATCTATAGCTAGGATTTTATAATTTCCTTATGTATTAAATTGGACTTCTTTTAAGTACTTGAGAACGCCTATCACTTTGGGAGGTTCTATAGCTATAGACTAGCAACACATTGTTCAAAAAATTAAAAACAAAATGCAACAATGGGGCTCCAAATGGATGAATTCAACCGATAAATTAGTTTTGATAAAATCTTTATTTTCGTCCTTGCATGTTGACGAAGTATAAACTTTGTTGGCTCTAACATCGATAATGCAACAAATTCAAAACAAAGTACGAAGTTCATGTGGCAAGGATGGAGCTCTAATGCCAAAAGGCTTCATTTGATTCACTAGAACATAATGAGTGAACAAAAGGAAATTGAAGGGTTGGATATTAAATATCCTTTGATGATGGATCTAGAACCATGTGCAAAACTTCTTTGGAGATTGGTGACAGGGGAAACGGAATGGTGGAAAACTAGGTTTCAAAAAAATTCTTTGTAGGCTAGTAGAAAGTGGTGTTTATATCAACAGATCATGGAGGAAAGGGGATCCTCCACTTGGAAACTATGCAAGGAAATGTTGGATAACTGAGAGGGGGGATGAACTAGTAATGAAAAATTATACCAATTATTAATCCTTTAAACCACAAAGTATATTCTTTTACTTATTCAACCATGTTCATTTGTTCATCATCAATATCTTATTGTATCATAAGAATTAACATTCATTAGTGTATAATAAACAATAATAAACACATCCACACAATGCACAATACACCGATATTTACGCAGAAACCCAATGCGGGAGAAAACAACATAATTTTTTTGTTATATGTCAAGAATTACATTCAAGGAAGCACCAACTTCCAATTCTCCAGCTACAACTGGAAGGAGGCTCCAACCCCCTAGTTTCTCAGGCTACAACCTGAGGGAAGCTCCAAATCCCCAATTCTCTGGCTACAACCAAAAGGAGGCTACAACCCCTTATGTTCTCTAGCTACAACTGGAATGTGGATACAACCACCAATCCTTTCCTCGTCCAACTGACCTAAAATATAAGTAGAATGATGGAACCACTGTCACACTATCACTACGAGATATACTATTGTAAACCTGTACCAATCAACCTGCACGAACAACCTGTACCAAACAACCTGTAATCAACCTGTGCCATAAACAAGTGCATCAACCATGCACCAACCTGTACCAAACAACCTGTAATCAACCTGTAGCATAAACAAGTGCATCCACCATGCACCAACCTATACCTCAACCTGTACCATCAATGAGTGCATCAACCATGCACCAAATATGTACCAATCATGCATCAAATACACATAAACTATGACCCATCTAGATGTACCAACATCATCAACTATACATCTCATGTATGTGCCAACTCATCAACTACTTGTCTCAACCATGTACCCAACATGTACCTCAACCATATACCAAGTAAATACACCAATATAACCATCAAAATTTATCTAACAATTCATCACTCTATCCATAAACCATTCATCAAACCACGTGCCACAACCTCACTGTTATACAACCTTTATCTGTAGCATACCTCAACCAAAATACCTCATTAATTTCATCATCCAAATCTGATTTGTAACTCTATAACATACATGTTGTATATGATCACATACCAGCAAACCTTCCTTAACTTTAACAACAAGAGACTAGAATCTTCATCAAAATTTACTTTAGTCTCACATGACTAATTTTGGATTAGTCAACAACCCTAACTTTAAATAATCATAAATATGTACTTGTAATGAATAAATATCTGAAAATAGTACACAATGTTCTTCAATGTCTTTTATGTAATTCCTCCAGGTTTCAGTACTTGAAACCTCCCAGAAAAAGAGTTATAGGAAAAATGACATACCTTGTTGAATTCTTGATTATTCTAGAGAGTGAACTTGTAGAGCATGCCTTGCATGGAATATTTGTTGTATGGATATTAAAATGGTACAAAACATACTACCGATTATAATATAACCAATACATTTTGTCTTACTTAATTTCGATCTGTTATGAATAAGTTATGACATTTTTACCCGAAACTCTTGTTTTAGACTAGTTTCAGGACTAGCCACAAACCCTATTTTCCATGTAGTGTAAATCTCAAAATAAAAAGACCCACAAGAGTAATTTTTTTTATCAAAGCTACTTGGATATGTTTTCTCAACGACCTCAAGATTGCACTATCTGAATCATTGTAGAAAATAATTTATTGCGAAAATGGTGAGATGACCTGTAAATAACATACCTTAGGAAACATCATCAAAAGACTTTATCCTCCCTTGAATTTCGGCCTTCTTTACTTCACCTTCCCTTTGAAATTCACCTTAGATATCCTTTGGTTACCTCAGTCACTTGTAGATATTCAATATGCTCAGTGGATACTAATGAGAGACCCTTGCTCTCTTATTTATACTCTCCAAGTAGCTTCCTCTAAAAGTATCCACTTAACCACTTTGTCTACTTAGCCACTTTGTCCACTTAACCAACTTTGTTCACTTAACCACTTTGTCCACTTAACCAACTCTATCTACTTAGCCACTTTGTCCACTTAACCACTTCTTGTTGCAACCACTTTATTATTTAAATAATTTCTCTTTACTCAAAACTTCTTGTTGCAACTAACTTTTATACAATTATTCAATTTACATATTATTTTACCTTAACTAACTTCTTGTTGCAACCACTTTATTATTTAATTTATTTCTTGTTGAACCACTTTGACTATTCAATCTTCTCATCACAACTACTTTACCACAATTACCATACTCACAACTTCTTGTTGCAACTAATTTATTTTTAATTATTTTATTAATGCAACAACTATACCCATGATTAACTCCTAGTTTCACCCACTTTGACTATACAACTTCTTCTAGGATTTTCTAGAGTAATTTGACTTATTTGACCTTTTAGGGGCTTATAGATAACTCATGAGGGTTCTCCAACTCCACAAGGCCATAACTCTCTAACCGTGAGGATTTATGTGACATTCCACATATCACCGGAAATGGCATGACATGTACTATCCATATAGAATAATATTACCTACATATACATTGATCTTCATTACATTATTCCTCAAACAAAATTGGGTTCTTTACCCATACCTCTAGAGCTACCAGACATACTCAAGGGTTGACATCAATCTCTAAGAGTTGACATCAATATACAATATCACTCTCCAAAGGTTGACATCAATGACAACCAACAATCCAAACCAATTGTCCATCAATCTAAAACAACTTTCTGACAATATCCCCCTTTGGCATTGATGAAAACACCACCATTGATGGAAACGCTTACTCATGATAACATTCATTCTCATACTCTTCATCAATGTTTCTATCTCTCCCCCTTTGACATCAATGGAAAAGGGTATATCTCCTTGGGGATACTCCCCCTAAATGAACTCTCCTTGGGGATGTTCCCCCTGTCTAAATGCCTTTGATATTTTCTCTGTGTTTCTAAGCCTATGATTACTCTCTCTCCCTTTATATGAATAATACCCCCCCCTTTGAAAAAGGGTATCACTCTGATGCAACAATGAATTAATATCACACATTCTTCCATTGTGACAATATCTCCTCCTGGAAACATGCCTTTGTGCTCTCTCTCCAATAATCTAACTCTCTATCCTGCATCTGATGAATTTCTTCCCATGGAATGATACCTCCATTCTTACCTCCTTGTCTGAAAAATCATTTGAATGATATTTCTACCTTTCTTTTTGGTTATGTTTCTCTCTCTTGACTTCTCTGCAAGATGTTGTGTAGAAAAAATATAAGTCTTCCTGTACCTGTTGCCTTTTGGATTTATTGTCCATTGGTGCTTCCTTGTGTAATCCACTGACATATATGAAAATCATTCAACAATAAGCATTCAAATATTCCTTTGTAATTATCATCCATTATGATAATGTTCATTTGTCTCTGAACCAATCTATGAATTCATGCTCTCATCCACTATCATATATCTTTCCAAACCTGCTAAGTGTTATTATGAATCCATCTCTTTCCATACTGTCCAAGACTCTGATACACAACTATCCATAATTTTGACTCATATGTCATTGTACTATCATGAAGTATTCACTACTACAACTGATTAATCTATCATATTGTACTTTTTCTAACTGACTGCACTGAATATGTCTACTCAAACTTTGCAAGCTGCTTGAAGGATGGTTCTTTGTTCTGTCTCAACTACCACATAGACGCCCCCTATATATTATTCATATTACCCGGGAGTCTCTAATCCATATGGCTTAGAACAATTCCTTCTCTGATGCAAATTCATCATCATCTTCATCATCTCTCTGAACTTTGACTTCTTTCTTTCTATCTATGGATTCATCTTTCACTACAATACTTGAAAGTACAATCTCTTGAACATGTTCCTTATTTACCTGTCCTCCTTTTCTTTCATTTATTTTTCAAACCTTTTTGTATCTGACATCTTCCTTTTTGTTTGTAGATTTGTCTTAATCTCACTTTATTTCCAATATTGTGATCTCTGAGACATGGTCTTTGTTCACATGTTCTTCATGTTTTCTTATCCATACTTTCTTATATCTGATATCAATTTTCTCTTTCATGGAAGGATCAATCATGCTTCTACAATCACGAGGTATGTGTCCATAGTTATGAAATTTGTAACATTCAATGTTACCTTGGGCCACATAATCATTTCTTGCTTGAACATTTTTTTTATAATCCCTGCAATATGCAACTTTGTGTCCAAATTTAGTACAATAAAAACAATGACCATAAAAGCAATTTACATAAATGGGAGTGAATGGTTTTCTTTTTGGTGTAGTCCTCCTGAATTTCTACCTTGACTAATCATGATCATGATTGAAGATTCTTTGTGGATTGAACATGCATGGTCTTCTTGAAGATGTATCTTTATTAGTTTTCTTAGTTTCTGGTTGACCATGATTCTTTCATTTATGTACTTCTGCATAACTCTTTCTATTTTCTTCATTCTTCTTTTTTAGCAACCTAAAGTGATTCTCTTCATTCTCTACAACTGATGTGGATATTTATGTCTCTTCAACATTCTTGTTGAGCTTGATGATTTTACTTCTCAATGTGACAACTTCTTCTTCAAGCTTCTCAACCTCTTCTTCTTTCTTCATTATTTGAGACTTCATGACTTCTTCTGTTCTTTTCGCCTCTTCAAGATGGATTTTTAATGTGATTATTTCTTCTTCAAGTCCTTTCTATCCTTGACCAAACTCTTCCTCAAGCTGGTTTAGATGGTTAGTTCTTTCCTTTAGATGATATGTTAATGTCTTTTCTCTCATTTCTGCTTCTCCTTCTGTGTTTCTATGTTGGCTTCCAAATACTGCTTTTGATATTCAATATTTTCTTCAATCTTTCTATTTTATTCTAGCTGAGTTCTTAAGTTCTCAATGACTTATTGGGATTCTTCAAAAATGTGAACACTTTCCTTTTTTTTCATCAATTCTTTCTTGAGTGACTTGTTTTGTTCTCTTTATTTTCTTAGTTCATCTAAAGAAATGATCAGTTCTGCTTCATAATTTTCTTCTATTTCAATTAGTTTTTTTGTCTCATTTCCTTCAAGGGATTTCGTTTCAAGATGTCCATGTTTTTCACAATTAAAGAAAAACAACATACTTATGTTGATTATATACTATTCATCTTCTGAATCTGTTTGACATGATGAACATCATTCTTCTTGATCTGTACATGCATCTTCTTTGACATTCTCTAACTCTATTATGGGTGAAGAATAGATATTATGTAACTTATCCCAAAGTTCTTTCGTTGATGAACATTTACCCACTTTGTCCTTTACCCAATTTTGTTATTTCGTTTCAATTCCTTCTTTTATGTAGTCTTTGCCCTTTTTGAACTATCATATCCTGTAACAACTGATTACCAAATATCATACCCTTGTGCCTTTAAAATAACGTTCGTCCTTCCACTCCATATCTCATACTTTAAACCATTATGACCATTAAACAGTGGTAATCCATTCTCAGAATAATCCATGATCTCCTTCCAGCTATTAAACTATTTCCTCAAGGAACCGACTATGATACCAATTGTTGGATTACTAAGAGGGGGGGTGAATTAGTAATGAACAATTATACCAATTATTAATCCTTTAAACAAAAAATTATATTCTTTTACTTATTCAACCATGTTCATCTATTCATCGTCAATATCTTACTATATCATAATCATTAACATTCATCAGTGCATAATAAATAATAATAAACACATCTACACAATGCACAGTACACCTATATTTACGTGGAAACCCAATGCGGGAGAAAACCACAAAATGTTTTTGTTATATGTCAAGAGTTACATTAAAGGAAGCACCAACTTCTAATTCTCCAACTACAACTGGAAGGAAGCTCCAACCCCCTAGTTTCTCAAGCTACAACCTGAGGGAAGCTCCAACTCCTCAATTCTCTGGCTAAAACCACAAGGAGGCTACAACCCCCTATGTTCTTTGAATACAATCGGAAGGTGGCTACAACCACCTATACTTTCCTTGTACAACTGCTCTGAAATATAAGTAGAATGGTGGAACCATTGTCACACTATCACTGTGAGATGTATTGTTGTAAACCTGTACCAATCAACCTACACGAAACAACCTGTAACAACTTGTACCAAACAAACTGTAATCAACTTGTACCATAAACAAGTGCATCAACCATGCACCAACCTGTACCAAACAACCTGTAATAAACATGTACCATAAACAAGTGCATCAACCATGCACCAACTTGTACCTCATCTTGTACCATCAACGAGTGCATCAACCATGCACCAAATATATACCAATCATGCATCAAATACACATAAACTCTGACTCATCAATATGTAACAATATCATCAACTATACAACTCATGTATGTGCCAAATCATCAACTACTTGTCTCAACCATGTACTCAACATGTACCTCAACCATATACCAAAGACATACACCAATATAACTATCAAAATTTATCTAACAATGCATCACTCTATCCATAAACCATTACATTAAACCATGTGCCACAACCTCACTTTTATACAACCTGTATCTGTAACATACCTCAACCAAAATCCCTCATCAATTTCATCATCCAAATTTGATTTGTAACTCTGTAACAAAACTGGTGTATATTATCACATACCTGCAAACCTTCATTAGCTTTAACAATAAGAGACTACCATTTTCATCAAACTTTACTTTAGTCTCACATGACTAATTTTGGATTAGTCAAAAACCCTAACTTGAAATAATCATAACTATGTACCTATAATGAATAAAGATCTTAAAATAGTACACAATGTTCTACAATGTATTTTATGCAATTCCTCCAAGTTTCACTACTTGGAACCTCCCAAAAAATGAGTTATAGCAAAAATTGCATACCTTGTTAAATTCTGGATTATTCTAGAGAACGAACTTGTAAAGCTTGCCCCGCATGGAATATTTTCTGTATGGATATAAAAATGGTACAATGCATACTATAGACTGTATTCTAACCAATACATTTGGTCTTATGCAATTTGGATTTGTTATGAAGAATTTATGATGTTTTTACCTGGAACACTTGTTTTAGACTAGTTTTGGAACTAGCCACAAAGCCTATTTTCCACGGAGTGTAACTCCAAAAATACAACGAACCACAAGCTGAAATTTTTATCACAATTAATTGGATATGTTTTCTCAATGGCCTAAATATTTCACTATCAGAATCATTGTAGAAAAAAAATTATTTTGAAAATGGTGAGATGACCTATAAATAACATACCTTCGAAAGCATCATCAAAAGACTTTATCGTCCCTTGAATTTCAACATTTTTTAATTCAGTTTCCCTCTAAAATTCGCCTTAGATCTCCTTTGGTTAGCTCAGTCACTTGTAGATATTCAATATGCTCAATGGATACTAATGGGAGACCTTTTCTCTCTTATTTATACTCTCCAAGTAGTTTCCTCTAGAAGTATCCATTTAACCACTTTATCCACTTAGTCAGTTTGTCGACTTAACCACTTTGTCCACTTAGCCCCTTTCTCCACTTAACCAAGTTTGTTCACTTAGCCACTTTGTCCACTTAACCAAATTTTTCCACTTAACCATTTTGTCTTCTTAACCACTTTGTCCACTCAACCGCTTCTTGTTGCAACCACTTTATTATTTAAATAATTTCTCTTTGCAACCACTTTGACTACTTCATTATTTAAATAATTTATCTTTACTCAAAATTTCTTGTTGCAACTAATTTTTATATAATTATTCAATTCATAGCTTATTTTATCTTAACTAAATTCTTGTTGCAACCACTTTATTATTTAATTTATTTCTTGGTCAACTACTTTGACTATTCAATCTTCTCATCACAACTACTTTTCCATAATTACCAAACTCACAACTTATTGTTGCAACTAATTTATTTTTAATTATTTTCTTAATGCAACAACTATACCCATGATTAACTCCTAGTTTCACCTACTTTGACTAGTCAACTTCTTCTAGGCATTTCTAGAGTAATTTGACTTCTTTGACCTTCTAGGGGCTTCTAGATAACTCATGCGGGTTCTTCAACTTCACAAGGCCATAACTCTCTAACCGTGAGGAATTATGTGACGTTCCACATATCACCGAAAATTACATGACATGTACTATCCATATAGAATAGTATTACTTACATATACACTAGTATTCATTACATTATTCCTCAACCATACTTGGGTTCCTTACCCATACCTCTAGAGCTATAAGACATACTCAAGGGTTGACATCAATCTCTAAGAGTTGACATCAATCTACAATATCACTCTCCAAAGGTTGACATCAATGAAAACCAACAATCCAAACCCACTTTCCATCAATCTAAACCAACTGTCTGACATGAAACATCTCATATCATCCAAGATCATCTCACATGGGTTCTTGGAAACGCAAAAAATATAAAGATTTGGGTCGATGGAATCATGGGGAATCCTCCTTTATCCTCCCATAAAGAAATAAATGGGATTAGATAATGGTTGATGGCCTAGGGAATTCACACTTTATATGATTTTCCCACTCAGGATAACCATGGTTCTAGTCAATGGTTAGGGTGGAAAATCTTGACCCTACTATATAATATCTTGGATCAACTACACTCTTTGTTTTCTCTTCCATGGGGAGTGTCCCCTGTTAGCATTCATTCTCTTTATTGTAGAGGTTAGGGTCCTCTTAGAGGATCATATTAAGTACAAAATGGATATTCCTTGAAGCTCAGAGATATCGACCATCCACCTAGGTCAACATTGTGGAATAAAATAGGGAAGGATATGGCTTGTTGAAAAATAAAATCTTTGGCTAAGCCATGACCCATGGAAAACTAATCATAACTAAAAACTTGGGGAAAAGAGGGATTCATGGACCATCAAGGTGTCCATTATGCTTGATCCAGATTTATTAGAGAACGAAATGGAAGAAACAATGTAACAAAGAACACTGACACAAATATATATAACAAAGAACATAGTAATATAGTGAAAACCCAACTTCTATTAATGAGTAAAATAGAAAAATACTATATAAAACAAACTAGCTAGAATGGTGGTATATTATATATGGCGAGAGAGAGAGAGAGAGAGAGAGAGAGATTTCAGCTACACTAATTTATGAAAATCTATTACAAGAGGAGGGAATAATGGAATTTTAATATAAATAAAGAGCCATAAATGTCCAAAACCATAACCCTATGAGGCAAAGTGCCAAAAGGTTTGTGGGCCCTGAGGTGGTTAGTTGATACAACAACTTCCGAGGGGCACACATTTTTCATACATTCTCTTTGTATGCTTAGTAGCTTGTTGGTAATATCTAACTAAGAAACACAATTTGTGGCATGGACTTGTTGTGTGAAAGATAACCCCAGGTCCCTCAATTTCCTAAAAAACATTGTTTAGGGCCTCAAAATGGCCCTAGAAGTTTAGGACCCAAAAATTCATATCAAAAATTCCAAGATGGAGAACCATGATGAGTCAGTGGAGAGGTAGGTGGCCACCAATATCTGCATGGAAAAATCCTCCCTGTTAGGAAGTAATGGTTCCCATTACGTCAAGTTTCTACAGTAGATGGGAAAATTTTCCTAAATCTGAACCTTGGTGAGCCACTTGCCTTGTTGAAGAAGCTATCCTAATTTGACAACCCAATAGAGTTGTATGTTCTGCTAGAGGTTTCCCTTCATCCTCGTGTCCATAATATGATCCACCATAGCTTGCTCAATGCAGTTAGGATTGAGTTATATAGGGGCCAATTTATCAACCACCTCTGAGGTGTCCAATAGAAGTGAGAAATATGGTTAAAGAAGCTCCACATTAAATAATACATGCAAGCCAAGGAAATGACAAATACTCAATTTGAAATCATTTCCACCCACAACCTTTGTGATGGTATAAGGCCCACATTGAAGTGGTATGAGATTTCTATGGGATTCTGCAAATGAAGCTATACCTTGTCACCAACTTGAAACTTGTGTGGTACTTGTTGTTGGTCGTGTCACTACTTATACTTGGCATTGTCCTTTTGTAAGATATCATGAACCTATTTTTGGAGGTGATGGATCCATTCAACAAATTTGGCTACTTTATGTGCCTCGATCTAAGAGTGGGAGGACTTTGCAAGTGAAGGTGAAACGAGAAGAGCTACATCAATGGGGGCCAATGGATGGAACCATAAGCACACTTGAAAAGGGATGTGGACAAGAGATTCATGGTGGGATGTGTTATAGTGATGTTGAATATATGGAAGGCTCTCATCCCATGTACATGAATTCTTGGATTGTACATGTGCAAGACATGCATAATTATTCATTTGACCACTTCCATTTTTTCATCTATTTGGGGGTGAAAGGAAGTCAATTTGGCCAACTTGGTGTCCATTGGAGACCATAGGATGGACTAGAAGGTACCAAGGAACATGTTGTCCCTATTTGAAATAATGGTCTATGGTATCCTTAAATGAGCCCAAACACATTCGAAGAATATCTTAGCAGTGGCCTTAGTGGTTATACTCTACTCACAGATTGTTAAGATGGCCATGTTAGAAAACCGATCAATGACCACAAATATACATTCATTAACATGTTTTGTAGAAGGTATACTAGAAATGTAATCTATGGAGATGGACTCCCATGGTCTATTAGGATGAGGCAGAGAAGTGTACAACCCCTACCTTTTGGTGGTAGGTTTGACAATGGCACAAGAATTCCATGATCTGATATACTTACTGACATCCTGTAAAAGCCTCGACCAATGAAAGTACTTTTGTAGTATATCCATGATCGTTTCCATGCTAAAGTGTCCTACCACTTGAATATAATAAGATTCCTTCCCAAGTTAGATTTGTACATTTGCTTGATGGAACACAGAGATGGTCCAAATGACATAATAGTCCATCCTGAAGATAAAAATCTACAACTAGTGTGCCTACGCCCTGTGTTTAATATGTGGCACTAAAGTCAGGATCATTGTGATATATCTAGGATCACTTGAAGGTATCGTTGCTGCAAGAGTTGGGATATATGGTTAGTGCTGCAATTGGAGGTTGATCGAGGAATTGAATGACTCTGTTGGATCTACCCTTATTATATTTAATACTTAGGTAGAGTTGTTGTAGGTAGGTGGACCACTTTTGGTAGAAATCATTTTGTAACTTTCCTTACATTTGCATGAACTACAAGGTCTTGTGATCAGTGTGGATGATGTCTCCTTCCTAAGAATGTAATGTTTCCATTAGTGGCAAGATTTTACAATGGAGTACATATCCTTATCATGGGTGGGGTACTTGTGTACAAAATCTAAGAGTGTCTCACTATGATAGGCCAATGGATGGCCATGCTGAGTGATGAATGTGCCCACAACATAGTATGAAGCAATTGTCCAAATATCAAATGGTTTTTGCAGATATGATAAGGTGAGTACAGGTGATAAATATAAGTGGTGTTTCATATCCTCAAATTCTTTTTGTTGTGACTTAGCCCAAACAAACTTGGACTTAGATACACCCTAGGTGATGTGACTATGGGTCCAAGTAACATAATAGAACCCCAACAAAAACCTACGATAGAAGTTAGTAAGACCCAAGAAATTGTGGATCTTAGTTAGAGTTGTTGGAACCGGCCAGTCACAAATGACTTGGACCTTGGTTGGATCCACATTCACACCATGTTCATCCATGATGTATCCCTAGATATTGGATGATTTGCATTCCAAATGATCATTTTTCTATATTAGGGTATAGCTTGTGCTGTCGTAGGGTGTTGAGAACCTGTTGAATGTGTTGCAAACGTTCTACCCAAGTTTTACTGAAGATGAGGATGTTATATAGACATACAACCGCAAAATAATTGGTGAATGGCCACAATATGTCATCCATCATCCTCATGAAAGTTGTTGGATCATTAGTCAAGACAAAATGCATGACCAACCACTCAAAAAGGTCTTCTTTGGACTTGAAGGAAGTCTTTTGTACATGGGTTTGATTGATTGTTACTTGGTGGTATCCCAAATTTATATCAATATTAATAAAGTAATTGAAACCCTTGAGTTGGTCAACAAGGTTGTCAAATCAGGGAATTGGATACTAGTTCTAGACTATGCTTGTTTTAGATATCTATATTCAATATAGAGTCACCATGTCCCACCTTTCTTTAAAACCAACACAATTAGGATTGAATAAGGCGAGGAGCTTGGTTGAATGTACCCATTTTGGATTAACTCTTGAATATGGAATTTTATTTATTCATTTTCCATGAGAAAATGTCTATATATTGGGTCGTTAGATAAAGGTGTGCTAGGCATCAAATCAATTGAATGCTTGACCTTGTAGTGTAGAGGTGCCCTGGTAGGTGAGGTGAATATATATTTGTATGCTTCCACTTCTTTTCCCACCAGATTTTTGTTGTGTAGCAAGACCTTGTGCAATAGTTGTTTATGTCATGGTGATATTCCATTCAACTTTAGAGAAAACCATGAAGAGCACAAATTTCCCAATTTGGAAGATTACCTTCCTACATTGCTTGGTTGTGATCAAAGAGATCGTAGTAGTTGGAATGAACTTTGATATCCTATAGAGCTATCTTCCCAAAGTAACAATGACACTACGAGGTCTAAAATCATATACATCATGACATTTCCACATATATGGTTATCTTGAAAGAACATCACAAAATTGAATTGGGGAAACATCACATAATACCTCATCTTTGAAGGACTTGATGTCGTAGGACAAATGAGACTGTTAGCTAACACAACTGCCTCGTCCTTGGCTCAACCAAGTGATTGTGTATGATTATGGGTGTGGTGTGTCGTCAAATTAAACCTCTTGATGACATCTTCTAATATCAAGTTCTTTTGGATCCCACTTGAAATAATGAAATGTAATGGAGTTCCCTTAACCCACATTTGTGAGTGGAAGAGGATCTCACCTTCCCCCAACTCCTTTGGTTCCTCTAGATGGACCTTTGTGGCAACGATGGTGACACTAGGTTTGGCATCAATGATATGCTTCCCCTTTTCTATATATGAATCAGATTTCAAATCATGGTTTGGCCACGAGGCTTTTAGTTTGTCCAACAATGATTTCTTTGAGTGACATGCATTATTGTTGTGCCAGGGGATTTTTTGGAACTCACACCATTTCCTAGTGTCCTTCTTCATATTCCCATTACCTTTATTTGCTTGCGACTTGGATAGGTTATCCTTTCTCTTCCCTTTGTTCTATGAGCTGGGGTTATCCTTCCCATGCTTCTGTTGTGACACATTTTTAGAGATAAACTCCCATTTGTTCTCTTGTTTAGTTTTTTTCTTGATTTTGAATTCATATCAATAAGTGGGTCCTAATGATGAGATGTCCAAGAATTCCATCTCTATTTGGATGTACCTATGTAGGCCACTACAATATTTCATAACTAGGTGCCACTCAGAGTCTCTGATACCAATATTTATATGCAAGGTATGGAAGCTTCTAGTATAGTTTGGCATCATTTGGTCCCTCTCCTTATGCATAATTATCCATCTCATGTACTAGACATAATTGTTTCCAAAAAGTAAGTATTGTTCCTTAAGGGAGTTAATAGAACATGCCCAGGTGGGTTCAGACCCAAACATTGTGAACTCCTCTAGAGCCTCTTTCTCATAGTATGTCTCCCACCAATATTTGACATGGGGAATATCCTTATGGAGTGAAAAGGTGACCTTTTCCTTATTGGAAAAATTGTGGATGGGGAAATAACTCTCTAGCAAACTTAACCATTTCTCCAAGGCATATACATCTACCCATCCTTCAAATAATGGGATATCAAAGTTAAATTTTACCTTGAAGGGTATTGTACCTACGAAGTGACTTCCTATGGAAGGTCCCTTTGTTGTTGTTGGTAGTTTTCAAAGGATTTGCGAGAAGTTTTCCATCATCTTGTTTCTCTACCATGTTAGGGATTCCTCGAGAAAAATCTTGAAAGGATCTCCTGCTCCATCATCTCTCTTTTCTTCTACCATGGGAGGCTCCTTGGGTCGACAAGAGCGGTCATCCCTAAGTGAAATTAGCTCGATATCCAACTCTTTATACCTTGACCTCATTGGGGACATGCACCAAGAAACAAAAAGGAGCATATTTATATGATACCACTAATCCAAATGTATTAAAGAACAAAATGAAAGAAGAAATATAAAAAACAACACTCACACAAATATATATAGTAGAGAGCACAATAATACTATGAAAAAACAACTTCTATTAATGAATAAAATAAAAAAGTATTGTAGAACACAAACTGGCTAGAATGGTGGTAGCTTGTATTTCAAAAGAGAGAGATATTAGATATTCTCATTCACAAAAACATATTACAAGGAGTTAAAAGAATGTCCTTTTAACAAAAATCAAGAACCCTAAAGGTCCAAAAACCTAACCCAATAAGGAAAAGTTCCAAATGTTTTGTGGGCCCCGAGGTGGTTAGTTGATATGTCAAATTCCTAGGGGAGAAACTTTTGCATACAATCTAATTATGTACTAAAATTTGTGGCATGACCTTGGTGTGTGAAAGACAAACCCAAGCCCCAGAATTTCCCAAAAAACATCGGTTAGGGCCTCAAAATGGCCCCAGAAGTTTAGGATCAAAACAATCACAACAAAACTACTATGATGGAGAATCATGATGAGTCAATGGAGATATGGGTGATATCCACCTAGATCAATTCGATGCAGATGGAGAATCATCAATCCATTTATTCATGGAATGTAATTTCTCTATTCAAGTTTGACATCATTCCTTAATTGAGTTGGGTCAATCCGTTAACATACCTAAAAATTGGAGATAGTCGTTAATATTCTGGGAATAATAAGTATTCAAGAGAATTTCAAATCAAGACTCTTTTGAAGAGATCATGGATGATAATGACCAATTATCTATGTTGGAAAATATGGCTAACAAGGAACAAAGCCATCTTTAATAAGGATATGTTTTCTCTGATTCTTATGACAACTCAAACTAGGGGATTACTTGTAGATTCTATCCTTTCTAAGGGATTTAAAGGGGGAAAATAAGAGATTCTTGAAGTGAATTAGTGGTTGTGGTTAAGGGATCTCATTTCTGGAGGATATTTTCACCGTAAAATTTTCATGGGTAGACCTCATCAGAGGCCTCCATGGTAAATCATAATGGGCGAAGCTAAATTTCATGATTGAAAATTTGAAAAAAAAACATCATCTTCTTCAATGGTGCCTATAAAGGAAACCCAGGGGTGGCAGGTATGGAGGGGGTTGTCTTTGACCCTGAAGGAAAATATGAACTAATTTTTTCCTAGGGGTTAGGGAATCCACAAACAATCAAGAAGAGGCATTATCTTTGTTCCATGGATTGACTATCCTTAGTTCAAAAGGAATCAAAAGCCTAATTGTTATTGGAGACTCATCAATCATAAAATGTCAAATCTGAAATTAGTCTCTTCCTTGCAATTCAAGCCTCTCCATATTGATTCAAGGATCTCAAGGGGTGGTTAGAAGCTTCAAGTCTATATAAATTTATCAAGCATCGAGGGCTATTGTAACACCCTGTTTCCCCCAGTCTGTAAAAATAACTATACTGGCCAAGAACTATGGCAAACTCAAAAATGTGAATGTGTGATGTGAATGGACCTTGTGGAAAAGGTCGATGAATGTAAATAATAATATAAATATATATATGTATTGCAGGACTGCTGAGAGGGGAAGGTGATGAAAAAGAGACCACGATGGCTGAAGAAAGGTGGTGGAAGGCACCTGGAAAGGTGGCATTAACTTCCGCTGAAACCAATACCGTATTTGGACTTCACTGGCCCGAAGAACCAAGAGCGGCTCGCTGGCCCCAAATTAAATGACTCGCCAGGTTGGTAGGTAAACAGATCCTCATGAGTAATGAGGGATGGGGGTGAACCGCCCATCCATAGAGTCCTCAGACCTAACCACTGTAAAGAAGATCGTGCCACACGCAACCTCGCCAAAAGGAGAAAAGGAAGGAAGAGTGTGGGATGAGGGAGCAGACGTGAGGGAAGGAAGAAAGAGAACTCTAGAAAAACACAGAGTGAGTGATAGCGGAGAAGAAGGAGAGTAACCTTCATTCTCGGTCACTGAAAAACAGAGACGCAGTCTCACATCATCGTGGTCTCAACTTGGGGGTGGCTAGTGGTAAATCCGTTGGGATTCACTGAGCCTACGGTTGGGTGGAAACGAGCACCCCTCTCAGTAGTTGCAATCACACCTGGTGTTATTTCTGATAAGTTTTTTATATCCTGTATCTTGAAGTTTATATGATGATATATATATGTTCATAGTCTGTGCAATTTATGAATGGTTTGAGCACAAGACTATTTGTGTGGTGTTTTGACCAGAAATGGTGGTTGCATGCTTATAATGGAAAGAACACATATGGCTTATGTTTTACAAATTGATATTTATATGCTTATCGATCTAAGTCAGACTTCAAGTCTGCTCTTGGGAGATTGTTCCTGTGTTTTTCCTACCAGATGCCTTGGATAGATTTCCTCTCAAAGGCATCCTTTTGAGACCACTCCCTTACCTTAGAGAAGACCTTCCAGTTTGGTCTTCAAAACCTGGTGTAAATTACCTGAGGGCCCGAAGAAGGATGTTAGAGGTTAAGTCTCAAAACCTTGTAAAAGGGAGAACGGACCTAGTAGACCTCAACATTTCAGCGTTTCGGCACCTAGAGTATCTAGGTGCGAGTTTTCTTGCACTCATGAATCCCAAAATCCCGACCCGCAAAATCCTGAAACGAGAGCGTGTGGATAAGAATCAATTGACGGACGAGATCTCGTCAGAAGATCTGCGGTCATTCACAATCGTTAGATTGGAGGAATAAATGAGGGCATTAAATTCCTTAACCATTTTTTTTCCTTTGTCTTTGCGAGTAGCGAAGAAATCAGGACCATAGATCCCCAAGGTCTGTGGGAGTATCTGGACCGTTGATTTTTCCACGTCTAGGGAGCAGCGGTAGAGTTCACAGCACGTGATAAGTCTGAGCCGTAAAACCTTAGTCCGAACACCCGTCAGCCGTTAGATCTGACAGGAGATGCACGGGGGTTAAACCTTCGTGAGAAGCAGAAGCGAAAAGTCGCGAAGAAGTTGGTATCAGGATCTCGACATTCGGGAGTTCAGGGGTCCTGAGGACGAAGGTCTAGACACTTGACATCAGAAGTTATGAATTTGCGAAAGGATCGAAGCCATCCGTCTGTGGAAGGACGTGTGTCGTGAGATCATCCACTTTGGAGACTTGGGCATCGGGACTCATAGAGGTGAGCATCTAGACTTTGCGAGTGGCGAAGTCGCGAGAAGATCAGAACCATACGTCTGCGGAGGAAAAGTGGCAGAGATTGAGGGATCTCACAAAATTAGAGGTTTGCAAGGTGAGAGCCCAGGAGTTGGGTGCTCCAAGTCGCAAGTGGCAAAATCACAAGGAGCAAGGATCACCATTGGATCCAGGTCATGGGAGGACCGTTGGATCAGAGCCTCATCACGCGTATCACGCATTCGAAGGTTCGGAGGTTGAGAGGACCTCTTCTCGACATCAAAAGTCGCGAAATCCCGATCACCAAAACCCCAAAATGGCGTGAGGTGTGAATGTGGTTAAGGAAAGCCGAGACTTGATCGTGACCGTTGATCATTCCGAAAAGATCACGACCGTTGATATTGGCTGAAGGTTTCCACCGTCCATCGGAGGGACATGTGGTTTCCGGTCGATGTTTCAATATCTGGGAAACCAGAGGGCTAGAAAACCTCGCCCACACAAATTGTGAAATCCCGATACGCACTGTAGTGGAGAGGAAAAGTCCCGAAATCCCATGGACCGTTGGATCCACCCTCTTAAGAGTCGTCGATCTCTTACATGAAATTTCCATAACAGGATTCGGATATTGGAATGGCAAGGAGTCTTGGAGTCGTTTCATTTCAAAATCCCAAGTACCAAGACCCTGAAAGGATCCATACCGTTGGATCAGGGAAGGCTTATAGCCATCGATCTCCCTTTGGAGGGAAACTTTGGAGACCTCGGAAATTTCAGGGATTTGAATGGGGAAAAGTAGAATTCATGCATCGCAATTCCCCAAACCACAAAAAGCCAATAAGCGCTTGGCTGGCTTAAGCACATGGACATGGAGCAGGGTCACGTGGACAAGACCTCAAGCGAGAAACTTGCCACTCGCTAGCCCTGTCGGGGTTCGGCGTTTCACTGTTTCGAGCTTCGGGGTTTGCAGAGTCGAAAGACTCGAAGTTCTGGTAGCACTGAGTCGCGAAGTATGAAAAGACGTCGTACTGGTTCGGCCCATAGTTGTGACCCGTGATCACATGGAGGTGGACATATGAAGAACTAGCTGACGCTAGGCCCTCGTAAGTATCTCAAGGATTCTGATCCTCGAGTAATCGATACAAAATTTATTATGCCAGAGTGGGTTTGTGACAAATTGGTATCAGAGCATGGTTACAACACCTGGCCTACTTGGGCTCATGAACGAGTTGCGCAGAAGCTCCGTTCGGAACACTCTTAAAAAAAAAGAAAAAAAGAGTAACCCCCTGTCTTAACCTCCCTAATTAAAAATGAAGTTGAGAATGAAAAATCCCTATTGTGTCTGTGTACATGTGAAAATATGAATTATGTACTGGTTATAAATAAATATAAATATCAACTAACAACCAGTGTTTTTCCTTTTGCACACAAGTGGAAGATCAACCGTGGGAAATTATCAATGCATAATATGGTGACTCACCATGAAGTGGGAGAAGGCTCCCAAAATAGAGATGAAGAGTCTGACGAAAGGAGGGTAGAAGGGACCCCTCCAGGTCTAGCCGAGACTGTGAGGAGCCTCATGGTCAAATTACAAAGCTATAAGGCTGGCAATGAAAGGATGATGAAAGAACAAGAAAAACAAACAGAAATTAACGTAGTTTTTCTGCAGAGTTTATCCGATCTACAAAGACAAATGCAGCATGAACCTGAAACTCAGAAACATGGTCATATCAATGGTCACACTGAGAGGAGAACCTCAAAAAAGGTCTGCCCCAGAGGTAAAGGACAAGCATCGGATGATTCCTCTGAGAAGGAAGCTGGCGATTCAGAGGGCTCTTCTAGCAGCAGAACCAGTTCCTATTCCCAAAAGAAAAGAAGAAGAAAAATCCTTCCAAAGGTCATAAATTCAAAGAATTTAGAAAAGCCAAACCACCCTCCTTCAACGATGAAATAAATAAGGAGAGGAAGTGGAGGCCTGGCTGCTTGGGCTAAAGACGTATTTCAGAGTCCATGACTTTTTCACAAAATATGAAGGCCCGAGTGGCCACCTTCAACTTGAATGGAAAGGCTTCCATTTGGTGGGAAGACCTTAAGAATGTGAAAGGGGTTCACGAAGATGACCTGTCTTGGGAACGGTTTGAGAAATACTTTCGGAAGAAGTATCTGTCGGAAAAATATTTCGACGAAAAGACTAAGGAGTTTTATGAACTCAAACTGGGACAACTCACTATAGAAGAATACATCAAAAAATTCCTCGATTTGTTGAGGTATGTACCCTATATCAAGGCGGAAAAGGCAAAGGTGCAATGTTTCATCAGTGGACTACCTAAGGACTCTCAGAATAGAATTGAATTTGATGAGCCAAAGACTCTAGAAGGCACTATTCGAAAAGAAACCTATTGTCATGAACAGTTTGGGCATCGAGCAGAACCTCGCAAAGGATGGAAACAGAAGAATAGTACAAGATTTCAGAAAAAAGGGGATTAAATCCCTAGGATTTAAGAACTATAAGAAGAACCCAAGAATGATCTTCCTAGCTCGGAGTATGCACCAACAAAATTTTCCCTCTTTGAGCGAAAATAAAACATCTAGACCCATATCAGTGAAGAATGATAACCCAAAGAGAGAGCCTTTGAAATGTTGGGGTTGCGGGGAAGAACATCTATTGAGAGACTGTCCACACCGACAACAGAATAGTCAGAGGATTTATAACATCCAAGAAGCTACTACCGTCAATGATGTGGCCAGGAGTGAGCCACAAATTTATGCAGCCTTGGATAATAACCAAGCTGACCACCAAGCTTTAGTAGTGGAAATAGAAGGTATGATTTCCAACCATCTAGTGTCTGTTTTAATTGACCTTGGTTCAAATTTGAGTTATATAGCCCCTAAAGTTGTTGATAAGTGTAAACTACAACCACAAAAACATACCAAGCCATGGTTGGTACAGTTAGCCACTGGCACCAAAAGAAGGGTAGCAGAGGTTATACTAGCATGCCAATTGATGTTGGGTAGATTCCCCACCCAAACAACCCTTAACTTATTACCCCTAGGATAGTATGATCTGTTGATTGGTATGGACTGGCTAGCCACCCATAAAGCCAGATTGGACTGTTACCACAAAACCTTAGAATGTGTAAGTAAAGAAGGGAAAAAGAAAAACATGTCTCAGTGAGACAAATATCAGCTCTACAAATGAGAAAGTATTGCCAAAAGGGATGTTCCCTCTATGCGATACAAGTATTGAAAACAATCGAAGGTGACAAACCAAGCCCTGACGATCACCCTATCCTAAGAGAATACAAAGATGTGTTTCCGGAAGAGGTACTAGGTCTACCTCCGAGAAGGGACATAGACTTATCGATAGAACTTGCACTGGGAGCAGTGCCGGTGTCTAGGACACCCTACCAAATGAGCACACCCGAGTTAGTTGAACTCAAATTACAATTAAAAGAAATGATGGATAAAGGTTATATTCGACCCAGCATGTCTCCATGGGGAGCACCAGTCCTGTTGAAAAAGAAGGATGGTACCCTTAGACTGTGTATAGATTATAGACAACTCAATAAGGTAAACATAAAGAACAAGTACCCCTTGCCCAGGATCGATGACCTGTTCGACCAATTGGGGGGTGCGTCTATTTTCTCAAAGATTGATTTGAGGTCGGGATACCATCAAGTCCGAATCAAGGGTGAAGACATCCATAAAACTGCCTTCCGAACAAGGTATGGTCACTATGAGTTTGTAGTGGTGCCATTTGGGTTGACCAATTCCCCTGCCAATTTTATGTGCTTGATGAACAATGTACTCAATAAATTCCTAGAGAAATTTATGTTGGTTTTTATTGACGATATATTAATTTACTCCAAGAATAGAGAAGAGAATGAAGAGCATGTTAGGCTTGTGCTGCAAGTGCTAAGAGAACATCAACTCTATGCCAAATTCAACAAATGTGACTTCTTCCAGAAGAAAATACATTACTTAGGCCATGTCCTATCTAAAGAAGGGAGAGCAGTAGACCCTGACAAGATTAGGTCTATTATGGAATGGCCTACCCCAAAGGATGTTTTAGACATCAGATCCTTTATGGGATTAGTAGGATACTATGGGATATTTATAAAAGGATTCTCCAAGATTGGTTGTCCAATCACTGCTCTCCAGAAGAAGGGGAAAAAATTACTGTGGACACAGAAGTGTGAAGAAAGATTTCAAACCCTGAAACATCTACTGACCCATGCACCCGTGCTGAAGATTGCCAATCCAGAAGTTGACTTCCTCGTGTGCACAAATGCCTGTAAGGAAGGGCTCGGAGGAGTCCTTATGTAGGAAGGAAGTGTGATCTACTATGAATCCCGAAAATTGAACGAGCATGGAGTTAATTATGTGACCCATGATCTAGACCTAGCTGTCATAGTGCATGCCTTGAAAATGTGGAGGCATTATCTCCTGGGAAGAAAGTTTGTGCTTATGACAGATCACTGTGGATTGCGATACCTGTTTGATCAACCAAAGATCAATGCTAGAAAAGCTAGGTGGATGGCCCTCCTTAGCAAGTTTGATTTCGAAATCATACACATTAAAGGAAAGGAAAATAGGGTGGTCGATGCCCTTAGAAGAAGTATGAAAACAGTTCATCTGGCAGTGGTGAGCACCTGCGAGACAAATGTCAAGGAAAGAATCAGAAATGCACAAGAAACAGATCCCTTCATCCAGACCGTGACCATGTACCTATAACAAGGACCTACCAAAGAAAAATATGAAGGCTGCCAGATGACCGAAGGAGGTCTTCTCACTTATAGAAGAAGATTGTATATTCTAGATTGTGATGACTTGAAGAGGTTCATACTGGATGAACTACATAAAAGACCCTATTCTGGTCATCCAGGATACCAAAAGATGATCACGACCACTAGGAGACAATTCTATTGGCCTGGAGTGAAGAAAGACATAGCCGAGTACTTGGCCAAATGCATAGAGTGCCAACAAGTTAAAGCAGAACACCGACACCTAGCAGGATTATTACAACCTCTACCAATCCCAGAATGGAAATGGGAAACCATCTCCATGGATTTCATCACTGGATTTCCAACATCGATCAAAAAGAACGATGCCATTATGGTAGTGGTGGAAAAATTGAGCAAGTCTGCCCATTTCATCCCTGTCAAATCCACTTGCAAAGCAATCAATATCGCCCAGGTATTCATGAAGGAGATATTTAGACTGCATGGTATGCCGAAAGAGATCATGTCCAACAGAGACACGATATTTACTTCTAACTTTTGGAAATCACTGATGGCTGGCTTAGAAACCAAATTGTTGTTTAGCACCACCTATCACCCTCAAACTGATGGAAAAACAGAAAGATTGAACCAAATACTTGAAGACATGCTAAGAATGAATGTAATGCATCAACCCAGGAAGTGGTAAAACTACCTGCCACTGGTAGAATTCGCCTACAACAACGACTACCAAGCATCCTTAAAGATGAGTCCCTTCGAAGTCCTCTATGGTAGACCGTGTAACACTCCAGTCAGCTGAAGTAATCCCGTAAACATGATCTCTTTTGGACCCGACATGTTGAAAGAAATGGAACAGCAAGTAACTCAGATAAAACAAAACCTGAAGGCCGCTTAGAACTGACAGAAAAGTTATGCCGACCAAAAGAGAACTCCAAGAGAGTTCAAAGCAGGAGATCATGTATATCTCAGAGTTAGGCCCAGGAAAAGTTCCCTGAAAATGGGAGCTTGTGCCAAGTTATCACCTCGGTATTGTGGACCCTTTGAGGTTCTAGATAGAGTGGGACATGTAGCCTATAGGCTAGCACTTCCTCCCACAGTCAAAGCACATAATGTTTTCCATGTCTCATTATTGAAGAAATATGTACATGATGCTAACCATATAATTGATTGGTCTGTGATCTAGGTGGAACCAGAGGGAGAATTTCTACCAGAACCTCAATGCATACTGGACATAAAGGAAACCCTGCTTCGGAACCGATCCATTGCACAGGTCAAGGTGCAGTGGAAACATTTTGGCCCAGATGAGGCTACATGGGAAATGGAGGATGCCATGAAACGAGCATAGCCAATTTTGTTTACACATGTACATGCATGTCATGTTGATAGATAAGAACATCGAGGACGATGTTCTTTTAAGGGGGAGGGAATTGTAACACCCTGTTTCCCCCAATCTGTAAAAATAACTATACTGGCCAAGAACTGTGGCAAACTCAAAAATGTGAATGTGTGATGTGAATGGACCTTGTGGAAAAGGTCGATGAATGTAAATAATAATATAAATATATATATGTATTGTAGGAATTCTGAGAGGGGAAGGTGTTGAAAAAGAGACCACGATGGCTAAAAAAAGGTGGTGGAAGGCACCTGGAAAGGAGGCATTAACTTCCGCCGAAACCAATACCGTATTTGGACTTCACTGGCCCAGAGAACTAAGAGCGGCTCGCTAGCCCCGAATTAAATGACTCGCCAGGTTGGTAGGTAAAGGGTCCCTCATGAGTAATGAGGGATCGGGGTGAACCGCCCATCTGTAGAGTCCTCAGACCTAACCATCGTGAGGAAGATCGTGCTACACACAACCTCGTTGAAAGGAGAAAAGGAAGGAAGAGTGTGGGATGAGGGAGCGGACATGAGGGAAGGAAGAAAGAGAACTCTGGAAAAACATAGAGTGAGTGACAACGGAGAAGAAGGAGAGTAACCTTCATTCTCAGTCACTGACAAACAGAGACGCAATCTCGTAGCATTGTGGTCTCAGCTTGGGGGTGGCTAGTGGTAAATCCGTTGGGAGTCGCTGAGCCTATGGTTGGGTGGAAACGAGCACCCCTCTCAGCAGTTGCAATCCTACCTGGTGTTATTTCTGATAAGTGTTTTATATCCTGTATCTTGAAGTTTATATGCTGATATATATATGTTCATAGTTTGTGCAATTTATGAATGGTTTGAGCATAAGACTATTTGTGTGGTGTTTTGACCAGAAATGGTGGTTGCATGCTTATAATGGAAAGATCAGATATGGCTTATGTTTTACGAATTGTTATTTATATGCTTACCGATCTAAGTCATACTTCAAGTCTGCTCTCAGGAGATTATTCCTGTGTTTGTCCTACCAGATGCCTTGGATAGATTTCCTCCTGAAGGCATCCTTTTGAGACCACTCCCTTACCTTAGAGAAGACCTTCGAGTCTGGTCTTCAAAACCTAGTGTAAATTACCTGAGGGCCCAAATAAGGATGTTAGAGGTTAAGTCTCAAAACCTTGTACGAGCAAGAACGAACCTTGTAGACCTCAACATTTCGGCATTTCAGCACTCGGAGTATCTAGGTGCGAATTTTCTTACACTCGCGAATCCCGAAACCTCGACCCGCGAAATCCTGAAACGGGAGCATGTGGATAAGAATCGATTGACGGAAGAGATCTTGTCGAAAGATCTGCGGTCATTCATGACCGTTATATTGGAGGAATAAACGAGGGCATTAAATTCCTTAACCCTTTTTTTTCCTTTGTCTTCCCGAGTAGCGAAGAAATCAGGACCATAGATCCCCAAGGTCCGTGGGAGTATCCGAACCGTTGATTTTTCCACGTCCAGGGAGTGGCGGGAGAGTGCACAGCGCGAGACAGGTCTGAGCCGTCAGACCTTAGTCTGAACACCCATCAGCCATTAGATCTGATAGGAGATGCACGGGGGTTAAACCTTCATGAGCAGTGGAAGCAAAAGGTCCCGAAGGAGTTGGTATCGGGATCTCGACACTCAGGAGTTTGGGGGTCCTGAGGACGAAGGCCTGGACACTCGACATCAGAAGTTCCAAATTTGCAAAAGGATTAGAGCCATCCGTCTGCGGAAGGACGTGTGTCGCGAGATCATCTGCTTTAGAGACTCGGGCATCGTGACTCACAGAGGTGAGCGCCTAGACTTTGTGAGTGGCGAAGTCGCAAGAAGATCAGAACCATTCATCTGCGGAGGACAGGTGGCAGAGATCGAGGGATCTTGCGAACTCAGAGGTTCGCAAGGTAAGAGCCCAAGAGTTGGGTGCTCCAAGTTGCGAGTGGTGAAATCGCGAGGAGCAAGGATCACCATTGGATCCAGGTCACGGGAGGACCATTGGATCAGAGCCTCATCGTGCGTATCACGCATTCAGAGGTTCAAAGGTTGAGAGGACCTCTTCTCAACATCAGAAGTCACGAAATCCCGATCACCAAAACCCCGAAATGGCGTGAGGTGTGAATGAGGTTAAGGAAAGCCGGGATTTGATCGTGACCATTGATCATCCCGAAAAGATCATGACCATTGATCTTGGCTGAAGGTTGTCGCCATCCATCAGAGGGACACGTGGCTTCCGGTCGACATTTCGGTATCCGGGAAACCAGAGGGCTTGAAAACCTTGCCCACGCAAATTGTGAAATCCCGATATGCACTGTAGTGGAGAGGAAAAGTCCCAAAATCCCATGGACCGTTGGATCCACCCTCTTAAGAGCCGTCGATCTCTTACATGAAATTTCCATAACGATATTCGGAGATTGGAATGACAAAGAGTCTTGGAGTCGTTGCATTTCGAAATCCCGAGTACCGAGACCCCGAAAGGATCCATACCATTGGATCAGGGAAGGCTTACGGCCGTCGATCTCCCTTTGGAGGGAAACTTTGGAGACCTCAGAACTTTCAGGGATTTGAATGGGGAAAGGTAGAAGTCATGCATCGCAATTCCCCAAACCGCGAAAAGCTGATAAGCGCTTGGTTGGCTTAAGAACGTGGACACGGAGCAGGGTCACATGGACAAGACCCCAAGCGGGAAACTTGCCACTCACTAGCCCTGTCGGGGTTCGACGTTTCACTATTTTGAGCTTCGGGGTTTGCAGAGTTGAAAGACTCGACGTTCTGGTAGCACTGAGTCGCGAAGTGCGAAAATACGTCGTATTGGTTCGGCTCGTAGTCATGACCCATGATCACATGGAGGTGGACATATGAGGAACTAGCTGACGCTAGGCCCCCGTAGGTATCTCGAGGATTCTGATCCTCAAGTAATCGATGAAAAATTTATTATGCCAGAGTGGGTTTGTGACAGCTATTAACCACCTGGAAGATGCTAAGGTAAATGAGGGGGCATTGTTGAATGAAGGAATGTTAAGTCTAAATGGGGAGTCCCTTTTAAATCTTACCTTCCATGAATACAATTCTCCCAAACATTATAAGTTGCATGTTATTGGAATCATTGGATAAGTGGCACAAAGGTTCATGAGAAATAACAATTTTTTTTACCACAACCTACCTCTTTGTACCTCTCTCACACTTCTCAAGTGAAGAGGAAGATTAATCATTAAAAATGGTATGATGGAGATTGATAGTGAAATGGAATTTTATTGTAGATGATTTTGGTTTTTGCTGGTGTATTTTGAGGCCTAATCTTGTTGGTTTCAAAATTGTCCTTCGAATTTCCTTACTTGTCATTCTAGAAAGAAATTTGCAGCTTTCTTTTGGCTTTTCATTTTGGGAGGCTTGGGGCTCTACAAGTGGTCTTGAGTTATGTGTCTTTATTCTCTTTTCTATGCTCTCGTTTTGGAATTTTGTTAGCAATTTTAGTGGTCTTGAAGTTGGCCACTTCTCTAGGTCCTTGAGTGACATGGAGGGCGAAAGGAACTCAAGTCGATGTATACTCTTTGAAATCTTTGATTTATGTTAGGTTCAAAGGAAGAGTGTTTGACAAATTGAGGATTCTGTGTAACTTTCTCTCATTTCAGTAGTGGAATGTCATCTCATCTCAACTCTCAGAAGGCCAAAAATGTTAAATTATCAATTATTGTGTCACGCCAAAGTTAACGAATTGAGAAAATGGAAACATATTTCAATATGTTATATGAATTGGTTTTGGGTCTTTTCATGAAGTCTTACTCTCTAGTTTACCTTCAAAATATTTCTATGAGGTCAACCAAAGAAACAATTTAGGATGAAGAAATAGTTCAACAAATGCATGAAGGCTTGGTAAATGAGAATGCATTGGAGCTAACACTTTAGGAATAAATCAAACTAGAGGTCCTGAGCATGCATGTTTTCTTTTAGACTCGGGTTTTTCTACGTTTTGTAAGACTATTTTAGTTCTATCTTAGTTTATTAATGTATACACCAAAAATATTTTTGCTATGTTTCCAAAACGGTAAGAACCACTCAACTAGTTAGTAGTGATTTTCAAATTTAGGTTTATTTGAAACTCTTATATAAACATTCATTTTTTTTTTATATATTAATTTTTTGTATGGTACTAATGCAACTCCTTTTTAATACAAATGATATCTATTTCATTTTTTTTTAAACAAAAAAATCAAAGTTAAAAATTTCCAAAATATCACTTTTCACTTATTTTTTGACTTCTAAACATATAAACCTATTCTTTTTTCTTTTTTTCAAATGTGGCAAAATCTATCATAACTCAGTTGTCAACCAATAGTGAGGAAAACTATAACCCATTGCTATCTATGAATGCAAGATAACTCATTAGTGTTATTCAAGGGAAACCATGCTACCTAAAATGACTCGCATGTGGTCCATAAAGGGGTAGACTTTCGCTCTTACCAGATGCCTCTAGGTCTTGGCTTAACTATTTCCTTACATTAAAAAATGATGAGCTCTTAGCAAATCAAATGTAGCTTTAGATCTCACTCCAAGACCAAAAAACAGTTTCAACCTAGATAACATTTGCAAGAAGATCAATATCCCACACTATCATCATTAAAACTACAATAGTGAGATCTTATACCTACAAGTAACAACTAACTTTAATTCCATACATAAAATCAAATACTACCATGATTTCATTTTAACCTCTCACCCTATATATATATATATAACAAATTTGCAAGATATTACATTCCAAACATGTAAACCTATTATAAATAGGTATTATAAAAAACATCTACGCTTATAACCTTCCTTAATATAATTTATTCTATAAAAGTCAAAAGACTCTCTAATATATTTTATTCTTTAAAATATCGAAATAAAGTTAGATATTCTAATCCAAACATATAAACCAATTACAAATTAAAATTATACTAAACAAATTTGATTTTACTATTCTCGTTTGTATGTCTTCGTATTCCGCATGCCCCGTGGTCAAACGTATTTCAGTATGAACCATAAATGTATATAGACTTTGGAACTTTGATTGATACAGATAAAGTTGTTTTGCAGGGGATATTGCTTACCTGCTATCCCGAGATGATATATATAGTTTATACACGAGGTTTATATTAAAATACTAAAATTTATATTAAAATATAATTTTAAATGTTATTGTTTATTTTCTTATTTAATATGGAATTATATATTTTCTCTTTTATCGTGTGGTGTAGAAAGTATCTCTTATTGCACTAGTTTGGAAGAATAATTTATGTTTAGATATATTGAGATTCCTAAGAAGAGTTTTGATTTATTTAATATTTTAATTTTGATAGAGAATTTAAGTTCAATTAGCAAGGTAATAGAGGATAGATTAGTATCCAGTTTATAGGAATGATCATTGCAAAATTTTCAATGGAGGAAAGCTTAGCAATAGAAATGTGTATGTGTATATTTTTTTATAAGTAGTAATTTTCATTAATGACATTTTCGTACCAATGTTATATTAGTAGCTTTAAGGGTAAGTGCATGTTAAAGATGGTCTCTCATGATGCATTAATGACAATGAAAATTTGAAAAAAATAGGTATGCCTTGACTTGGAAAGATATTTGATAAGTAAGATAATAAGTAGACAAACTCAACCATTTCCTGATTGAATTTCTTCTCCAAATTCAGTCCAAGGAATTTTGTTGGAAGTTATAGTTCCACTTTATTGATGGGAAATATAACCATGGAACTTTGTCCTTAAGGGTTTTCACCCATTTTAATAAGACCTAGAGCATCAAAGTTTCAAAATAGTGAGTGGATTAGGGCATAACTTCATCTCACCAGGAAAAAATCAACTCATCAAAGAAGTTGAGTTTATCCACTTATTAACTCACTCCATGTTTTGAGGACTTGCACTTTGAGTCTAAATAAAATATAAGAAATGAAATGTGGCAATCGATTTTTTTTCTAGGTTATAAAGCTCGGGGAAAACCCTTGAGTTCTTCCCCTCATTTCGAGGATGGTGCATAGGGTAACTCCTAGAATCTTCTAGGCACAAAGACAATCAACAACAAGGCTCAAAGTCATTACAACAATATACTCATTATGAGCTCAATGTGTCACTTGCAGGAATTGAACTTGGCTAGGGAGGATAACAATCATTCCTCCCAACCACCCAAGCTAAACCCAATTGCCACTTTTCATGTTAAATCCTGGGGAAAACCTCCAAGTACTTCCCCTCATTTCCAGGATGGTACCCAAGGTGAACCTTAGAATCTCCAGGACACAAGACTGATCAACAACAATGCTCGAAGCCATGACATCAATATACTCATTATGAGCTCAACATGTCACTTGTGGAAATTGAACACAGGTGGAGAGGATAAGAATCATTCCTCCCAACCACATGAACTAAACCCTATTGACATAAACATGGCAATTCAATTACCTTTCGAAATATATAGTTTTTATTGTTTCAAATTTTGTATAGTTATATGATTAGTGAATTTTTCAAATAGTGACATTTTTTACCTGCAAAGTATCCCATATATGTTGGTGTAGCAATTTAGTATCTAAATGATGGAATCGATACATAAATAATTTTGCATGTGTGTGGTTTGGGGGGGGAGGCGCAATACTAGTGCATGGTTTTATTTCTAGATTTAAAATTTTTATGGGTGAAAACATGAAAATGGATAACATTTTTTCTTGATTTTTACAATGAAACCGTCAAATTTTCTATTTTTTCAACTACAACCCCTTTAAACTCATATTTTCTATTGGGAATTTCACTTTGAAATAAAAACTAAATTTGTAGAGAATTGTCTGGCCTCTTTATTCACATTTTAAAAAATATGTATTTATGAATATATAGTGAGATAAATATGATGTTTATTAACTGTATATTTTTAAAATTTTAGGTAAGGATAATAAGTGCCCTCCATCAGTTATTTTTTAGAGATAGCTATTCATTTTAGGGGAAAATGCATATTCTCACAATCTAGATATGTTGCAATAGTTCATGCACTATATTTTCTAAATCTTTGGATTTAAGTACTTTTAATATAGTACAAAATGAAAAAAATGGTGTCATATCAACACATTTTTATGAGCACCGATTTTGTCTTTCATGTGATCATTACAAAGAAAACTAACAATACCCTTTTGAAGAGGACAATGTAAGGAAGTGAATTGTGATTTTTGTTATTTTTTGGTATTATGATTTTGACGATATTAAATAATCATTGCAAATGATTTTGAGAACAATAAAAAATTTAAGCGATAAAATTTAGAACAAAATTATTAAAAAATAACTTGTTAATGAAAATTGACAATTCACATATCATTACAAACTAGATTCAAAGATGAATCCATTAGTCACAGGTCTAACATATGATCTTCAAACATTATCGGGGTCCATCCATGTTGAATTTGTAGGTTTCTAAACACCATAGCACGCTTTTTTGTTCTAGTTGAACAAAAACTCTTTGCTGAAAACATGTTTTGGATGAGAGTTTTTATTAATCTCTTGACCAAGAATTTTCCTACAAACAAAGTGACCTTGGGTTAAACTAAACACTTGACGAAGAGTTTAAACTAAACCTCTAATACTCTCAAGTGAGAGTTTAAACTAACTCTCGACCAAGAGTTTAAATAAACTCTACCCGAATAATCTTTTCAAGTTGATAGAATCTAATTACAACAATAATTTGTCCAAGAGTTTTATCTCTCTATATATATATAACTCTTGGGAAAATTATTGTTGTAATTAGATTCCATCAACTTGAAAAGATTATTCATATTCTTAGCCAAAAATATTGTTGATAACACTCATATTCAAATTACGTCTGGAAAAAAGAGAGGATAAAGTGTTAATTATTTTTCAACTTTGGAATATTTAAATTTTTCTTATCACTTGTCAGATTTGTTAAGTATCATTTGTGGAATTTGACTTTGGGATATTCAAATTTTCCTTATGACTTGTAAAAGTTTGGCTATGTGATATTGGAATTTGCCTCATCACTTGTGGAATTTTGACTCAGGGATATTGGAATTTTCCTAATCACTTATGAAAATTTGACTCCAGGATATTGGAATTTGTCTTCTCACTTGTGGAATTTGGCTTCTCATGTGTATAATTTTGGTACTGAATTCTAATTTTTTTTTGGACATGGGATGCCAAAGGAATCTTAAATTTAAGTATGATTACAAGAGAATTGATTTAGATGAAAGGAGAGAGAAAAATCATAAATATGTGAAAAGTGAAGATCAAATAAGTTGATGAAATTGACGTGGATGCACATGGAAATGACAAGGAAAAGAGGTTGATAAATTTCAAGTAACTTGTCAACAACATGAATGAATAAGCTAATGTGATGTTGACACCATTCATGAGTCAAGAATTTCTTTAAGTTTGAATTTCGTAGTTCCTAGATTTCATTTGTTCAAATTTTAAAAAATATTATAATATGCATATTGATTATTCAAATTAAAAAAAATATAGTTTAGTTGGAAAAACGTTTATCCAACAAGAAGATCCTAATACACCAAAACAATCATGGAAATTAATCAACAGTTGCAACAACATCCACTTTGGTGACGATTTTTTAAAGAATGTGGATGGGAATAAAATTGAATAAATAGGACTAGCAATGCATGATCATGCATGATCACATAGCTTGAGATAATGTAATGCGATTTCCAAAGCTCATTTCCAAGGTAAATCTATCATAGCACAATATCAAATATTACATAAATTATTAAAGCATAAAACTATAAGAAATGCAATTTAATTATTGAACATTAAAAGTAGCAAAGAGGGTAAGGTAAATGAGGGTAATACTAGAAAATATCAACTTGGCCCTTTCAAAAGTAATAAGGAAAATTTTAAGAACCCCCCTAAATTTATATGTATAATAAATGGGCGAATCCCCATGACAAATGGGAAAGTGTGAAAGCTATTTTATCAATAACATAATATGCATATATAATGTTCTGGTGAATCTTTCACCAAATTATATAATCTTGTAAAAATTTGGCGAATCTTTCACGAAATTATAAAATCTTGTGAAATTGTGGTGAATTTTCACATAATTATAAAACATTTTAAAAGTCTCGATGAATATTTCATGGAATTGATGCTAGGTGTTTCATAGGATTGATGTTCTCATAGGAATTGATGTTGGTGTTGAAACACCATTCTAAAACACCTAGTTGAAACATACACGAAGAAGACTATGCAGAATTAATAAGAATGAATGCAAATGTGTTGGCGCTGAAACACCTGGCTGAAACACACTGCACACATGAAGAAGAAAATGTAGAATTAGTAAAAATGAATGCAGATATGTTGGTGCTAAAACACTGTGCTGAAACACCTGGCTAATTCCTGAAACACCTGGTTAAAACAGGCATAAAGAAGACTATGAAGAATTAATAAGAATGAACGCAGATATGTTGGTGCTAAAACACCGTGTTGAAACACATTGCATACACAGAGAAGACTATGCAGAATTAATAAGAATGAATGCAGATATGTTGGTGCTGAAACACCATGTTGAAACACGCACGAAGAAGACTATGGCCCCACCGGTTGACTCTCCTCGTCCAACTGGCAGATTTTCTCCTTCATTTTCATCCATGGCCTTGAGTAATACGTATCTATTAATTGAAGGTACAAATAACACTAGTTGGGAAGATGAATGTGATCGCCACCTCAGATTTTTCTTGCTGCTGGTAACTTCTCGCATGTACATGTCTATGGTTTACATGTATGACCGTGTTTGAAAATTGACATGATACTATGAAATAATGACTGCTCCACGCCCTTCTAAATCACCAACAAATGAGTAATACCGTAAGTTTGGGGGTATCCCTTCATCCCTAAATAAATTAACCAACCTCCACCATAAACATTCAATTAGCATGGTTGTTAGATTGATTTTTCCCACGAAATTCGAATCACCATCACCTTTCCAAAAATACGAACAAATCTCCTTCCATTGTTCCTGCGCGCTCATGCGTGTTGAAGTCCTGGGTCTATGTTGAGAATTTGGAACTTGAAACTCCTTTGCAATACTGTAACAAATAATTACACAGAATAACATTCAACATGGGAGGATATGCAGTCTGTCATGAACCAGTAACCCACGGAGGCCTGCGTCGGTGCCCAAATTTCTAGAGAATATTTGAAGACGTAGGGTGGGTAGCAAATTTCGAGCGGTTGTATGGGTTGGACAGACATATTTCTCTAGCATTTGCCTGTAATTTAATAGGAACCCATTCTCATGTTAGAGGTTTGGAGATTAGTGTAACATAGGTGGTTATATCCTTTGTTACAGGGCTTCCCACGACTGATAGAGAATAGTTTGGATGAAGGAAAACCATTCCTAATGAAACGACCATTTTCTTGAAGGAAGGAGAGCAAGTGAAACCTAGAGGACATGACACAACAATAGAGTCTTTAACTCAACCTTGGGACCAGGTTGTTGTTTTCTTGAAGAAATATATTACATGTGAAGATAGGTACAAGGTTCTTTACACATAATATTTTGTTTTGTTGTCACACCTTATTCATGGAAATATTCCTTATTATTTGTTATAAAATTTTCATAATATAGCACATTATGTAAGATAATCCCATTTTCCCCAAGATTTTGTCACACACCAGTGTCTGATAAAATTTATAGTGCTGAGATCCTTGGAACTACAAAACAAGACATGGGCTCAATTCATTGCTAGGGGAGCAGTAGAAGTTGATGAAAATGATGGTAATGAATCAGAAGAGGAGGAAGGAAGTAGTGATGGGATTATTTTAGATAGAGAAAGAGAGGAAAGAGAATGAATTAATGAAAAGTTGGGACAAGATAATGTTGCCCGAGAACTAGGACATGGAAGTGATGATAGAAATGAGGGATAGCCTTGGAGTTGCGATTGCATAATATGCACATATGGAATATTTGTTGGGTATGTGTTATATTCTTTGCACGAGTAGTAGTGTCTAAGCACCTCTGTCGGGCGCGTAGGGGGGGTGCAGAGCCCCCCGCGTGGGGGTTCGGGGGCAGCGCCCCCGAATTTTTTTTTTCGGGACGACATATTTTCGGGACGACATATTACCAGGACGACATATTTCCGGGACCACATGATATTAGATGGTTTTTAAGCACATGGTTTTTTGCCGATGGTTTTCTATTTCCGGTTAAGGAATTAGGGTTTTGGACTAATCCAGGTCATTGGGTTAGGGTTTTGGATGTCGCTGGCTCCTATATGTATATTGTATTGTAAACAATGTAACACAATGTATGAATATAATATATGTTGGTTTTCCCGGTTTGGGTTTCCAGGTAAAAAATATATGTGTAATGTTTGTATTTGCCATTGTATCTTTTCTGTTCTTTTATGAATATCAGTTTGCAGTGGATATTGTACAAGGTTAGAATTTACATTTGGTATCAGAGCTTTATTGGCTTTAGGGGGACGCCTTTGTTGTCAAGGGTTTGGCTCGGGACTGTGATAAGCCTTGTTACAATGGGAGATCTGCGGTATTGTTTTTCAGGTGAAAAGAAATGGCAAGAAATTCGAAGATGGAGATCGAGAAGTTTAATGGGAAAAGATTTGAGCTGTGGAAGCTCAAGATGGAAGATCTTTTGGTGGACAAAGATTAGTGGATCGCGGTAGATCCAGGTACGGCACCTACAGGAACTTCTGCAGATGATTGGAAAAAGACGGATCGGAAGGAAAAGAGCACAATTCAACTGTGTCTCTCTAATTCAGTATTACTGAATGTGTCAGAGGAAGCTACAACCAAAGGTTTATGGGAAAAGTTGGGGAAGTTGTATCAGTCTAAGTCCCTAGTAGATAAACTATTCCTGAGAAAGAAGTTGTATAACTTGAGGATGAGAGATGGAGACTTGGTGGCAGAGCATTTGAACGCCTTCAATACTGTGGTAAGTCAGTTAGTATCTGTTGATATTAAAATTTCAGATGAAGATAAATGTATC
>ML779068.1:796823-809705 GCA_009831015.1 Picea engelmannii | reverse complement strand
ACAGTCAGAGTGCAATTTTCTTGGCAAAGAACCCTGCTTATCATTCAAAGACAAAGCACATTGATGTTCAATATCACTTTGTAAGAGACATGATTGAAGAAAATAAAGTATCACTGATGAAGGTGGACACTTTGAAGAATGTTACAGATTCATTAACAAAATCTGTGACCACTGAGAAGTTCTCTTGGTGTAGAGGATCCATGGGCATTTTTGCCTTGGATTATTGACTATGTAACCCTGTAACCCCCTGTGTGCAAAGAAAACAACAAGTGGGAGAATGTTGGGTATGTGTTATATTCTTTGCACGAGTAGTAGTGTCTGAGCACCTGCGCTGGGCGTGCAGGGGGGTTAGAGGGGGGGCCGCTAGGCTAGCGGCCCCCCCTCAAGGGGTGCAAGGGGGTGGAGCCCCCCGCGTGGGGGTTCGGGGGCAGCGCCCCCAATTTTTTTTTTTGGGACGACATATTTCCGGGACGACATATTTCCGGGATGACATATTACTGGGACGACATATTTTCGGGATGACATATTACCGGGACGACATATTTCCGGGACCACATGATATTAGGTGGTTTTTCGGCACATTGTTTTTTTCTGATGGTTTTCTATTTTCGGTTAAGGAATTAGGGTTTTGGACTAATCCAGGTCATTGGGTTAGGGTTTTGGATGCCGCTGGCTCCTATATGTATATTGTATTGTAAACAATGTAACACAATGTATGAATATAATATATGTTGGTTTTCCCAGTTTGGGTTTCCAGGTGAAAAATATCTGTGTAATGTTTGTATTTGCCATTGTATCTTTTCTGTTCTTTTCTGAATATCAGTTTGTAGTAGATATTGTACAAGGTTAGAATTTACAATATCTTGGAGTGAATATGGAGGAATATTTGTACCAAAACCCTGAAAAATCACCTACCATTATAACAGAGGAAAATGAGCATTTGATAGAGGAGAATGAAACATCAAAACATGAAGGAGGGGATACAAAAAAATAAATGAGTGTGGAAGAATACATGATAGAAATGAGGGAAGGATAAAATACATATATGCCTTCTGGAGATACACTGAAGGAATTAACTATAGAGCAAGAGAGGTCACCATCGCCTGAAAGGAAAAAAACTCCACCAGAACAGATTTTGGAGGTTGAAACAGTGATTCCAAGAGAGAATGTAATTGAGTTGCAAGAAGAATCATCTGCTTTGAATGATGATTCGTCCCATGTTTCCCCTGATTATGAAGTTTAAATTGTCTCATAGAAACCTCTGCAAACAATTCCAAATCTATTAAGGAGGAAGATTCCATTTCCAACGTTTCCATTAACTTTCCCAAGTATAAGGAGAAGAAACAAGGATGATGTCGCAGCAAAAGCAACTAAACTGAAAATGGAAAACAATTAGATTCTTGTGTTGCGTCCTCTTTCACCAACTATTACACAATAACTAGTGGGTGATGAACAACAATAGGAAGCTATCGTTATAACACAATAACCAATTTACAACCTAAGCCCAAATCAAAGAGATGTTGAAACACAAGAACCTATTTTTGAAAGAGGTAAAATTTAGATTCATGTCTTTCTATTTGAGAATGATCAATTGAAAAGATAAGTTAAGAGGCTTACGAGGGAATTGGAAACGATAAAAGTAGAAAAGGGAACCCAATGGCCTCCAATTCATGATCTATATTTATTAGTGTAAGCATCCCATCTTTTAGGAGGATAGACTATGCCATCAGAGGAGGATGAAACACATAAAACATTTAAGGAATTTTTGTGTCCTAAGTGTGGGGATATTTATAGATTAGATGGGTATGAGGTGACCATTCTTTAGACCTAATATTTTGGACTAATCATAAGATATAAAGATCTGGCTGAGGAGGCACAGAGAAAGAAAGCCACTGCCACACAAGAACCAATGGCTAAGGAAGAAGAAATACAGATTGATGAAACACCTAATAATGCCACTATAACACAAGAACTAGTGGTACTTGATTTAAATACGTAGTCTAATAAGGATATACAATAAGCTTCCACTGTAACACAATAACCATTGATGGCTAACACTGTTGAACCAACCTAGCCTGAGAGTACCACTGCTACACAGCAACCAGTGGTACCTAATTTAAATCAATAATATGATGAGGCCACGAAAGAAGGAACTACCACACAAGAACCATTGGTTGAGGAAGAGGAATTACCACAGCCAGATAAATTCACTGTTACACAAGAACCAATGACACAAGCTCAAATTCCTTTGAAAATCAGTGATGAGGATGAATAGGAAGTTGACCATCAGAACATGGAAGATAATACTATCTTTTTTCCAGCAGAGATTGATAAATGGAAGCAAGAAGTTTCCATGTTTGGAGAAGGAATGATTCTTGTTACATCCCATAGAAAGGAAATACATGAGCTCAAAGAGAAATACGCTAAATTTTTAATGTCTCAGAAATTTAAATGGGAAGAAATGAAGAAGGAATTGGGAGAGTTGAAGAAGCTGCAAGTTAAGTACCAGATTCTACAATAGGATAAAAATAAAATGTATTTGTTAGAAGAAGAGATACTAAGATGTAGAATCCCTTCTCCCTCATACCCAGTCTTCCTTCATGAACAATTAAATCTTTTTAAGTTTAAAGCTATTAAGGAAGGAAGGCATTATAAAATGATTAGTGCCTCTAAGTTTTTAGAAGCTTTCTACCAGAATGATTTCTCAGATCAAAATTTCTTATGTGAGCTTTATTTGCATGAACATGCATGCTTGTTGGATATAAAATTTAATCTTGTTCCCTATGTAGGAGATGTGCAGCTGAGAGACGACACTTTTTTTGTGAACAATAAGGAAAAATGGTGGAATGACTTCGACACAATCAAGAAGAATGAAGGAGAAGAAACATTATGGATTAGGGGTGAACCCTACACTTCTCTTATTGTTTTTAATATAACTCAACATCTATTCTCTTCATCTTACAAGACTAGAAAAGTGACAGACCTTCAAAGGGTTGTCATAGATTCTTGTGTTAAAACAATTAATTATCAGAAATGGTTTCAACTGGAAGGTTGCAGATTTAAATGGGAATCATCCTCTCTGGCCTTGAGGACCAAGGATCCCTACAGTCATGATAATTTTACCTGGGCTCCATCTTGGGTTCCTAGATATATTGAGTGCATTTAGACTTGTGGTCCATAGTGGTTGGGGATGAAATTTCATTTCCCTCTAATTTCGCTGCCAATAGAGAAGTATCAAAATAAGTATAGATTGAATAAGAAGACTGAAAGGGAATGTTGGGAAGAAGTGATTTATTCTAGGGGCTACAAGAATTTAGAAGACAATGATGCATCATCCTACAATATTTCTAATTTGCATTGGAAAAGTTCATTCCCCGACTCAGACTCTGATTCTGAGTGAGTGAAGTTGCATGGGGACATGCATTGGTACAGTTGGGGGGAGATGTTGGGTGCTAAAATTCCCCCCTTTTCCTTATCATTTCCATGCCATTTTCATCTCATTCTCTTGTATTAATTCATCACTGGACCCTAATGTTTAAATTTCCTATGAGAACATCAATCCTAGCCCCTGGAGAAGGTACAATTCATTATTCATTATGTTATGATAATTCATAGTTTACTTGTAAACTAGGATGATGTTTCTTGAATCCTAATTTGGGTAATTAATGATGAATTAAGAAGAATGACTGTAGTCTGTAGATATGTTGGTGCTGAAATATTGTGCTGAAACACTTGGCTGAAACACACACAAATAATACTATGGCACCACCAATCGACTCTCCTCGTGGACCTAACATATCCAACTGGCAGAGGGCGATCTTCTAGAATTATAACAACTTATCTAGGGAATCATGCAACTTGCCACGTTATTGGATAACAATTGGAGCATTGATTTATAAGTTTCTAATTTTTGTTATTGTAATCTTAACCGTGTTTGTTTTAAAAAGTTATGAACAGCTTGAGAATCAAAAGATTCTCAAGACTGTTTGAACTATTGTTAGTTTCATTCTATTATGAGAACATGGCATGGTTTAAAATATGTACAAAGAGTTTACGCTAGGGATATAGTCCTTTTTTTTCCATTGAGCACTGAAGAATTAACATTATATCTGGAAATTTAATCTCTTAATAAGAAGTGACAATGTTCAGTTGAATTTTTGTTAGTGATTAATTCTTTTTAGTTTTTTTATAGGCAACTCTATTTGGAGGTAAGGGCCTACCTCCACACATAGATCGCCTCAATCGATTGCTAATTTTATCTTCATGTGCATGTCATATGATAAATCAACAACTTAACCTTTATCCAGAGTTTGTATGATTAATGTTGTTGAAGCACTAATTATTTTTAGATTGATGTTGTTGAATAGATTGCAATTGTTGTTATAACAATTTGTTATCTTGAAAGTGTAATATTTCCTTAATGGCTCAGTTAGTCATTGATGATTATTATTGTTGTTACATATCACTGAAAGATATCATAGATTAAGTTCTCTACTCTTTATTGTTGAGCCATATCTAGATGGGGGTGTGATTGTAGATTTATGATTTAATGAAGTTACAATTTCTTTGAAGTGCGAATTTTATTTATGCAATCATAGAGTAGATATTTTGAGAGGATTTAACTTCTTGCAAAATTAATATAGATATTTTAATTCATTTCATCTGAGTGGTTTCTTTTCTGCAAGGAATGGTTTAGTGGTGAAGGATTAATTCAACAGTTAGATTTAGAATTGTTCAGTGAGAAGGAAATCTATAACAGTCTAAACAATTATCAAATTTTGAGTAGGTATTTATTAGCTTGGGTGATTTCATATGAATTAGTGTCAAAAGACTCAATGTTTATGCATAGACTGTGCTTGATTGCCTTTGAAATAACCAAACTAGATTACAAATCATTTCACAAAAAAATTATTGAGAGGCTACATGTAAAGTTATTGTATTCATGACATTAAAATTATAAATGCATTAAAGGAATCTTGTTCTCAATGGAAATATATGTCCTACGATGAATGCACATGAATCTAGTAGGCCAGTACATATACCATTTTTCTCTTTGCTTAGCAACTCATGGCTCATTCCTTTTATGAATACCAACTTGTCTTCTCAAATAAAATATAAATAAACATAATATATTCTAAATGATGAATATTTTTAAGTCATTATATAAAGAGAAAGGAAATAAAAAGACTTTTCCATGAACTAGAAGCATCAAATCAGAACTAGAAGCATTCAAGGGACTAACACAATATTTAATCAAAATAAAACCAAAGTTCCAAAGATGAAAAAATGGTCCAAATGAAAACAACAAACAAACCATTAAAATTTGCCAAGATATAAAAGTTACAAATCCAAGAAGTTTCATGCACTTGAGTCTTGAATGAGCCCATTCTTTCTTAGCGAAATTCTTGTTAATTAATTATTTATCCTTTAATACTAGGACTCTATCTATGTGAAGAGATAGGTATCAGCTTCATCAAATGCCATCTTCATTTCCTATCACAGATAGGAAAAAGAGAATGTCTTATTTAACTATCAAACCATCAAACTTAAAACATAATACAAAATATAGAACTTATTTTTACCTTAAATGCAATGACAAATTTACAGATGGTAATCTTTCTCCCATAAAGAATTACCTTTTTCCAATGTACTCCAAAAATAGAGGAACAATTAAGTCAATAAACTAACAAGAATCACATCACATGTTTCATTCCATTCATTATTTCTACAACACCAATCATCAATGTAATATGTAAGTCAAAATAAGAGTTCCCTCATGTATTATGGTTTAGATAGCATCTTGGGGTATATTAATATCCCAGTTCACATCAACATGTCGACCCTCATTTTCTATATTATGAACATGAAACTCTATAGATGAACTATTATTATGAGCCTCCAAAATATTATATTCCATATCAAGTTCATTATAGGAATTTGTTGTGTTGTATTATCCCCTTCTATCACAATCTGATCGCCAAGGAGCTAGTGCTCTATCGAATGGATAATTGTTTATGTCATAGTTTGTTACATATAATCTTAAACATGTATCAATATGTTTATCAAGATTGTTACTCAACTTTGACTTCAAGAATTATAGTTAACTAAACATTCTCTCATCCTCCATCGATCCCAAAATCATGGTTTGACATAAATCTGCTAATTTGAAATATTCTTACATGTTTTCTTCTAGGTATTGGCTTTCACCTAATTTAGTCCATAATATTGTTATTGCACCATGGTCTAGAGGTTTCTCCAACCCAAAATATTGAGATAACATTGTTTGACCAAAGATATTGGCTTGTTGATACAACTTTGATGAATCTAATATACCTTCAATCTCTTCTCCTTGTACATTGTGATTCTTGACAAATTGGTGCACTAAAATGGATAATTTTTCTAAAAATTCAATTCTTTTAGCCTCTCTATTCTGTTGAGGGTTCCAATATTGAGGGTATACCACATACATGGCCTCCAAGAATTCATCTCAAGGAAATCGTTCCCTTATATCCGATGCTAGTGATTTTGCAATTTCTATCAAGTTGCGCTTCACTGAAATAACAACATTGTTGAATTGGTCTCTTGACACATGGCACTATTTAGTGATTTGTCCCATATTACTAACATAATGAAATGGAACCATATACTTGCACACTTCCATACATAGTATTCCTTTTCCATCAAACTTCAAATTATTTTCAATGTTTTCTATATCGATGATAGTAGTCCAACCTTTAGACGCTGGACTTGTGAAAGACTCTATCATTGTATACAAATTATCCAAATGAAGACAAGACAATTTTCTTGTATTTATTTATTCTATAATATACATTGTACGACTTTGAGACATTTTCACAAGGACATTCATTTCATAAAGCATAGGAAGAATTCCAACCAATGTTAATAATGTATCTATATCAGTGAATCGAAAGAGAAGATCTTAAGATTTATCTACACTGAAGCAATGTTCATACATCACCCCTACTAAGGATTGGTACTCACTAAATTCTCATTGAGCTGGTCCATTCAATGAGATCCATCTTGTATCAAAATCTTTAAGTATCTTTTTTTTCATCCATAACACCCTCAATAAATTGTTGAAACTCTTGAAATCGATTGGGACTATGAAAAAAGTATGCATGAGTTTCACTTACAAGATCTTCAACTATCATCTTCAAGATATTCAATTTATGATCTTCAAGATCTTACTATTTTAAATGCAAGATTCATTCTATGAGCCATACAATTAATAATAATCATAAATGGTGAAGATGATAGTTGTAGTTTGACACAAAGTCCATTCCTTTTCCCTTGCATGACTATTGCTCCATCTGCTCCGACACATACCAATGTTTTTGCAATCACTAAATGATCCATACCACCATTTTCCTTCAAAGTCTTGATGACAAGTTCATAAATATTTTGAGCTGTAGAATTCTCCCTCATTTTATGAATCCCAAGTAAATATGAATTCCTAACATGATCATTAACCATATAAATGATCATGTAGATCCATTAAGTATTATCAATAGCTGTAAATGAATCCAAAGACAATGAAAAAAAACTATCATTTGCAATATTATATTTCAAATCATCCTTTTCTACTTGATCTAGATATTTTTCCCACTCCCAAACACTCATTATTGACCAATGAGAAGATGGAAAATTTGACACTTCAAGAAAATATATAAATTTATTGTAATCTGGATAATATGTCATCACATCTAAATAAGATGTGAAATACAATGATTAATTGCATCGTCTTGAATAACAAATTTCTTTCCATTGTCTTTCCAAATAGATATGTGATGGTTCCTCCACTTTTCTCGATTTTTCTCTTACTGATTAAGTATTTGTTCTATTCATCTTCATATTTGACATGTCGACATTCCTCAGAAGATTTCCATCTGATAATAGATTTCTTCTCGCCATTTACAATTTCCTTATCATACACCTTTCATGCATGATTCTCTATTGTGTCTAACTTCATCTACAATTTTATTGTCTTTCCAAGTTTCCAACTACATATAATGCATCCAACTTCTCGTGAAGCCTCTTTCTCATTTGTTGGAGGTATTGGTTCAATAAATGAAAATTTCGAGACCTATTATGATTGGAATTGTCTCCTTATGTCCCATTGGCCTTTTTTCCTTTTCCATGATTGTGAATGTTTATGTTTCCTTTCAAGGAAAAACTTTCAACATTTTTATTGTCAATTTTTGGTGAATTTGCATTCATCTCAATTTGATCGCTAGAGGAGCCTATTTCATCATCTATTATATGGATATTAGATTAATTATCAGAAGAGTTGACATCTCTTTGACTGATGGTTTTCTCAAAAAATATTGAATCATGAAGAGAATCTAGGTTCTTGGATTGAGGATTTTGAAAGTATGAAAAGACATCCCTATGTTTTCATGTTTTCTTTCCATGATCGTTGTTTGACATCTCAATAGAAATTTCACAATTAGAATTTCAAATCGATCAAGAAACAAAAAATGAAACCCGTATGAGAAAAATAATATAAAATTAGTCATCCATTTGGAAAATCAACGCAAATGCAAGAGATATATCAATTTTAATAACTCAATTCTTCTCAAAAAAAACCAAAAGTACTTATCTAAAAAGAAATCACTTCAGCATACAACAAGTCATTTTCATCTTGCATATTATTATTGGCTCAAAATAATGCCACATCAATAAAAATCCATTTTAAAAACTATTTTTACTGTGATAGGCTGGTTTTAGGTTGATAATCTGTTAAAAATTAGAAACTTAGGTCATATAGTTGATATATCATCCTATATCAACTATGATGATATATTGAGATTTTCTTGCTATGCCATGTCAAACAATGATGATGATTTGTAATTTTGTACATTCACCTACAAATAATAGCTATAGAGTACATTCACCTACAAACACATGTTACTGATAATATGAACAATAAACTTGCAGATATAAGAATATTAAACTAGACACATGTAAGAAGCATCCTCAAACCCTAATCCTAGTGCCTAATCAAATGTATAACAATTCATGAGTTGATGCATCCCAATTGGAGAATGGTTGTGGCATGTATGCATGTACAAATACACTGAGCACTCCTCCTTAAAATCTACACCCTCACTCAGCTCCTCATGCATGCACACTAACTACCTAGGGATTGGAGCCCTTATCTAAGAATATATCATGCATTTTTGTAACAGAACTGAACTAAAATATGGACTGATAGAAAAATTATTTGAATTGGAAATTACTAAATATGGAACAACAATGAACTGAGGTGAAAAAACATATGCCCATTTGTTTTCTTGCTAAAATTTGAATTTTCAATAAGCCTCACTTTCGGCCATTCAAGCATGGTATTTATGTGGAAAACCTATAACTGGAACAAGGAAAGATATTAGGAGAGGGAGCATACTTCCATTCATCAGAACTAGGAATCTAGTCAACGTGTATGCAGGTTGAAAGAGAAGATAGTGAAGGGGAAAAGCCCATTTTTCTACTTGCTAAATTTTGAATTTTCAATAAGCCTCACTTTCGGCCATTCAAGCATGGGATTTATGGTGGAAAATATAAAAACTATATTATAACTGGAAAATTGGGGATAATTTCCTTGCATGTAGATCCTAGCTACAAAAATTCATGGAGATTCTCTGTACTATAAGAGTAACACTTTCTATCTCTATTTGATTTATGAGTATGCGATTATTTGAAGTTTACAACTTGAATTGGCATTTGAGAGTATATTTAGTAAGGTTGTTTTGGGACCTGCATTAATATGTGTTTGGTTATAATTGGGTTGAAATATTAATATATGGTTACTAGTGGGTTAGGCAAAACCCGGAGTGGACTGTGGAAAATTTTGGTTAATTGATTTTCATGGTGAAAAATGGCCATATGGATAACTATGTTTTATTATTTTTCTGTTATTAGCATAATAAGAAGTACAATATGATATATTCTATAGCAACAGGTTGAGGAAATGTTTGTATGAAATTATAATACCAAAAACTTAGTATACTATATGAGGATGCACATGAAGTGTTTGTAGAGATGTATGCATTAGATTTTTCATTCTTCCTCATTGTTCGACACAAACTCACTCTAGGCATGCCACATCTATATAAAACTATCTATAACTATGTTTATCTCAATGCATGACATGGTATTGATACTGCAATATACACACAAGTACATGCATGCATTTGAATGGGATTTTCTCTATTAAAATGGATTTAGGAATGTGAATTTGTAGCTTTGTTAGAAAAATTGCATTACTTTTTCTTTGGATTATATTCTTTCTTGGAAAGATAGTATGATCATTGGGTGCTCTGTCACTTGTGCGTGGAAACACACAAGCCTTGGGATTTGGGAAACATGGTGTTGAAACACCGTGTTTCAGAAAAATCTTGTGAGAATGATTTAAAAACACCCATGTAATTTATCCAAACTATGGGTAATCTCAAAAACTTAAACACAGTCTACAAAACTATTGATCTTCTCCAATCACTAATCCAAACAATGAATCGTCATGAATTGAAGCCTCTTCTATCTTGGAGGATGGACCCTGGGTGGGCTCCATCACTATCACTGATCAAGATGACACTTGTACGTGGAAACGCACAAGCAATGAGCATTGGGAAACATGGTGCTGAAAAATTGTTCTGAAACATTGTGTTTCATCACCAAGTTGTGAGAATGATTTAAAAACTCCCAGGTGATTTATCTAAATTGTGAGTAAGATAAAAAAATTAAAATATTAAAAACAGTCTACAAAACTATTGATATAATCCAATCACTAACCCAAACAATCATTCATCATGACCTGAAGCCTCTATTATACTAGAGGTTGGGTGGGCTCTATCACTGATCAGGATGACACTTGTGCGTGGAAAACCACAAGCAATAAGCATTGGGAAACAAGGTGTTGAAACACCGTGTTTCAACACCAACTTGTGAGAATGATTTAAAAATGCCCAGGTAATTTATCCAAATTTTAAATTGTGGGTAAGCTCAAAAAATTAAACACAAAACTACTGATCTACTCTAATCACTAACCCAAACAATCACTTTTCATGACCTAAAGCCTCTACTATCCTAGAGGTTGGGTGGGTTCTATCCTTGATCAATATAATACCTACTAGCATATGCACTTAATGAATGCCCAAAACAACTCTACTACTAGCGAAGTGGAGAACCATGAACCCATAAATGATAAGATATTAATATTATCCTTGAGTTGCAGATAGAGCTCAAAATCCACTTACCCGATATCAAGGTATTGTAGGCTGACAACTAGAAATATTTACACATAGCGATCGGGAAGATGGAAAGAACTCAATGCTTTCTCCTCCTATAATTTGCAAATTTTGACAATAGAAATTTGATTTGGAACTTGGCCTTTGAATATTTCAAGCTAGGCATGCCTAAATATTTCAAGGTGAACCACTATAAAAACTCCAAATCAATGGGTGAAAAATCCATAAGGCCAATGGCCATTCCCAAATCGAGGTGAATCATGGTCCTTGGCCTTGTGAAAAATCTAAAACTCTTGGATAAACCATGGGAGATCAATGGTTGCTCCCAGAAATTGGGTGAAAGGGAGGATCGACTGCCATTTTTCCAAGGAAAAAATGTAATTAATATTTAAAATTTGACTACCATTTTGGGACTAAATATATAATTAATATTGTTTTAAAAATAAAGGGGGGGCGAACTGGGATTAATATGTTTTGTTTTTAATATTTAAAATTCTCCCTACCAAAATTTGAAGGGGCTAAATTTCACCCATAAAATTTTCCATGAAAAGTAAGTAATGTGATGGAGGGTAGCATGGAAAGGTATTAACAATAAGTGTTAAATTAAAATCTTTAAATTGGTATGAGGTAAGCAAGGTGACATAAGGTAACATGGTGAAATCAAAGGTCATCCAAAGGATGCAAAATCATTAATGGGGTAGTTTAGGAATAATGGAAAAAAAAATGCAATCATTCTTTAGCATGCCACCTTAAAATTCTAATGTTTGTATGTCAATTTGAAGTCTTCACAAGAAACATTTTTTTTTCCAGTTAAATCATGTAGTAACAAACCCATGGTTGAGTTAGGGATAAATATACTACAAAATTGCAATATAGATCATAATGGGTGGAGGATTTAATCAAAGAAGAACCATAGTGATCCAAAATGGATCATTCTACATTTTTTCATATATATTTATTCTTTCTATGGGAGGGGGTATTGGAAGAATTGGTTTGTAGGGCCCATTTTAGGGATAGGTCCTAGTTTGGTGATTTGGGGTATGGAAACCTATAGAGCTCATTTCAGGCATCAAGCATCATTTTTTGGGGTAAAAAATTCACAAGATTATCTTGTACACCCCTGACATTTTTCTACACATCATAATATTCCCAATGATGCAAAACTTACCTCAATTAGAGTTCATATGAAGAAGTTATGCCTCTCTTAATTTTACCCACCCTATTGGCCACTATGGTATTGAGTGGATGCCATACCATCCCCCATTACTCACACATGTGGGGCTAGTTATATGTGGAATTTCAAGAATGTTATAGAGGGTCCAAAACCCTAACACTAACTGATGGTTGAGGCATGAAAAAACTTTAAACCTAACTGTTAACTCTAAAAAATGCACCGACATTTTTGAAGGAAAGATGCCTAATCTTGTAGGGAAAAATTTTCTAGCTTCCCTAGCTCCAAATCCAAATATGATTGCATCATTGGAAATCTTATGATCTGTAGTTAAAAATCGACTATTTAAACGTACGAAACAGATATTCCATGGCTGAGAAAATTAATTTTTACCAAAGGCATTTTTTGCTGGAAATTCTGACTTTCGGTGGTTTAGGCGAACAGGAC
>ML779068.1:766466-788201 GCA_009831015.1 Picea engelmannii | reverse complement strand
CTTACACTTGTTGGTTTGACTATTTTTGGCAAATCTGATCCATTTTTCATGGATCTAGATTTGATCTTGTAAGGCTATAAAGCCAAAGACATTTGGAGAACAAGGGGTTCGATTCTGGACTGAGGAATGCTCTTTTGTACTCAGACTTTCTATGCTAATACAGATCACAGGTTCCTTTCAACTTTGATTGTCAGCTTTTCACCTTTTCTTCTGCATTATTATCTGTGTTGTCAAGCTTTGAATGGCTGTTATCCCATTGTTTAGCTCATAACTTGATAATAAATCTTTCGATTGTCTCTTAGACCCTGCTTTGCACTAGTTTAGTGATAATTTGTTCTCCACCCACTTTAAAGCCACTTGCTGATTAATCAATTCTTGAGAGCACTGTCTATTTGTTTATCATTTTATGTTTGAATGCTTTAAGCTGCATTGAGTTGTCCCATTGATCCACCTTCATAAAATACAAAAACATCTGTTTCTTAAGTTACCAAGCACCTCTGGTCTACAACCACAGAGGGTTTCTTGGAGTGATAACACTAACCCTAGACAACTATCATATTATGTTAAATACTAAGTTTCTAGGAAAGGGAAGGGTTCCATTATTATGGTATTTTTATGTCCCATACTTGAGTAGAGAATCTAGGAGTGGGATATTCAAGCATATTATAGGAGACAAAATATTTTTAGTATCCATTTAGGCCACAATGTCCATGGTAACTCCATAGAAAGTGCCCCTTTATTTGTAGTTGCATTTCATAACTAAGAAAAACATAATAGAGCATAGACATCACCTTATAGCTCAATTTAATCACATATTGGATTTCCCAGGTCACATCTTGCGTTCGTTTTGTGGATGGTCTATATATTTTCTTGTTTTTATAATGTTAGTTTTAATTATTTCCATAATTTTGAGCACTACACTAGTAATATTAAATATGAGATCTAAGGTAATAAACTCGATAGTAAAATATTTTATAATATTGTAAGATTTGTTGTGATTAATTGTTCTAGTGGAATATCCATAATAGTTTACAAATCACATAGACACAATGTTGTTATAGAGTAACCCTCAATTCCTACATATTTTTCAGAGGTGATATGGGTGGAATACTTTACTAATCTAGAAGGACATAATAATTTAATTGAAATGGAGTTTTGCAATGTACCCAACCACCAACAGGCTCGTCACACTACTTCAAATCGCACTTCAAGAACTGATTTCAAATTCTGATGACAATTATTTAATAAATAAGCATGAAATAAATGTGATAATCACACATGCAATAACCAAGGTTCATTCTAGAATTAAAAATAATGCTTAATGGTGCTGTGCACAAGAATAAATAGAAAGAAATCACATTAAAAATGCATATCTTAGAGATAATAATTAATACATAGCGGAAATAAATATACAAGTAGAGAAACACATGACATAGATAACTTATCTTTAATAAAACCAATCACCAATTGGTTGCATACCAAGGACGTTCGACCCAACCTTAGACACTGTTGTTCCAAGTTTCAATAGCAGGTCACCCTCAATCCATGGCTATAAATCCATGAGGACATGTTTCATAGCGACACTCATCTTCCCAAACTAGTAAACACTCAATCTATCACATTTTTCTCAACACACAACAATCCAAAATACACCATCTCTCTTCTCTCTAGCTTGCACCACCCAAAGACAATGAATCCCATTCCCTGCTATGTAGTCCCTCAGGCTATCCACTTCTTTCGATGGATCTAGTGCATCTGGTCAAGAATCTCCATGTTGAGACTCTTAGGATTCACAACTATGAATAAGTTTTATCACATGCCAATGCATCTCATGCATACATGCACCAATTCATGTGTGGAATTCACCAGTAGTTACTATACCCATCCAACCATGGTTGCTTACTTCCAACAATTCGGTTTTCCCTTCCCATGAAAACACATGAATGAGCAATAAGAGTGAATGAATGATGAACTGAATGATGAGAAACCATCCATAAAAAAACTGAACCCCTAAATATCCCAAATAGGAGTTTATATATTTACTTGAAAATCAAGAACCACATATGCTTTCCCCAAGAAGCTCATGTAACCACTTTTCTCAATTAAAACCAAGCTGGGTAAATATTATATAATAGAAATACTTAGCCCTTTTATCCCTCTCTCTCATGGATTCATAGCCTCCTATAACTCTTGTCCTTTTCCTTCTTCTAGCCAATGATGTATTTTATTATTTGCAATGTTCAAAGTATTACATTTCCTAGGCACTCTGGCCTCTTTCAATTGTTTGAGCACTCCAACCTTTCATCAAATAAAAAAAACAAATTATTAATTATGTGGTCTCAAAACCGAGGTATCACAAGTTTTCTTGTGATTTATAGAAATCATTACAATAGAGTATCTCCAAGGTTACATCTCCATTGTAAAAAGTATTAGAAGTCAGAGTGAATGAAGAAACCATTTCTAGGGTTACAATTTTGGAAATTGGATGACATTGGGAGAAGGATAATAGGGTGCAATCCCATGAGGTAAATAAAATTTTTCTTCTTGCTTAAGGGATAATGAAGACATTGAAAAAGACATAAAATTTTACTAGCCTACTAACTCCTTAGGATGAGGTGACACTATACATCATTAAGTACACAACTTGTGAAGGTGGGCATATCTTAGTATTTTCTTACGATTTTGAAATATTGGTTCAAGTGTGCTATTAGTCATATCTTAAACCAAATAAATATCTTAGTATGACATATTTCATGTTAAAACTGTAAGGAAATGAGGTACACTTCCACACTAAACCTAGCAGAAGATAAGAAGAATTTAATCAAGAATGTAAATGACAAAGAAATCACATAGTACACAGATATTTTACCCTAGAAACCCAAACTGAGAAAACCAACATTCCACGAGTGCTCTGCTCTCTTGTTGTCTTATTCAATCCAAATAAAAGGTTACATATCTAACCTTGGTCTACACCTAAGACAAAATCGACATCATACCCCCTTGCCTACGCAAGAACAACCTTGTATGACCAACAACCTACATCTAAATATTTCTCTAAAGACTGGCTATCCTGGGATTCATTGATTATCCTTTATAGCCTTACAAAACACCTCTTTATAGGCTTTACAACAGGAAAAGCCCTAAATAATTGACGCTAAAAAATGGTTACAGATCCATGCATATCATTGGCTAAAAATCCCACTAATATCGAGATTGTGTTACAGTCAACTCCAAGTCAGATTACCAATTGACCTTCATTCGGTCTTCAGTCAGTCACCACATGCCCATATGTTGACCTCTTTTTGGTTGACCTCTTTGACTTGTTGTCGATTCCTTTACCATGTCGAAACTCCTCTACCTTCGACTTCGACTTTACCTGGTCGACTCACCTCGACCTTCGACTTGTTGTCAATCTACCTCGACCCTCGACCTATTTTCAATCCACCTTGACTTCGATTGTTAGTTGATTCAGCTCGACTAGGATTTCACTACAAAGAATATAACAACCCAACATTCTCCCACTTGTTGTCTTCTTTGTTGAAACCGAGAGATTCTTAAAATTTCGTTCATAGACCCAGGGCAACAATGCCCATTTCCTCTCTACACTAAGAGAACTTCACAACACTCATAGACTTGGTCAACGAGTCTGCTATGTTTTCTAATGTGTCTACTTTCTGCAGTAACATCTTGTTACTTTCCACCATGTCTCTCACGAAATGGTTTTGTACATCAATGTGCTTAGTATTCGAAAGAGAAGCAAGGTTCTTTTCTAGAAATATTTTGCTTTGACTATCACAATTTACCTTCATAGTTATCTACTCAAACCGGATTCCTAAACATAGTATTTGCAGCCATATTGATTATTTTCTTACATGAGTGGCTGACATGTATTTAACTTCTATTGTTGACAAGGCTACAACCTCCTGTCACTTACTCATCCAAATTATTTCCCCACCAAACATCTTGAAGACATATATGTTGGTCAACCTTTGTCGATCCATATTTCTAGCCGAGTCGATGTTGACAAATCCATATACATTTAATTTACCACTGTCACCTCCAGGTCTTCCTTGGTACCATATAGAATAGTCCTTCATTGCACACAAATAACTGAATACTCTCTTGACAAATGTTGAGTGCTCCTTTCCAAGTGTTGACATGTACCTGGTCAACACTCCCACTGCATGGGAAATGTCTGGTCGAGTGTAAACCATCACATACATTATACTACCAACAACACTTTCATAGGGAACACGTGCCATGTCATCTATTTCTTCTCGTGTCTTTGGACACCATTCAACAGTTATCCCAACTCCCACAACAATTGGCACCTTCACCGGTTTGTAATCCTGCATGTTGAAACGTTTCATAATTGTTTCAATATACTTCATCTGATTCAACAAGATATTTCTAGCGGCTCAATCTCTCTTAATCTCCATTCCCAAAATAAAGTTACCTTCACCGAGACCCTTCATGTCAAAATTGGAGGATAGCTGCTTCTTCACCTCCTTTACTGCGTCCATGCGGTTTCCAATCAGAAACATGTCATCGACATACAAAGATACATTTATGAAATGCTCACTTTCTTCCTTGGAATATATGTAGTGATCAAATTTGCTTCTCAAAAATCCAAAACTAAGGATGTCTGTGTCGAACTTATGGTACCACATCCTTGGCAATTTCTTAATAACATAAAGGGATCTTTTCAATTTTCACACCAACTCTTGCTTTCCCTTTACTACAAATTCTTCAGGTTGTTTCATGTAGATTTCTTCTTGCAGGTCCCCATGTAGGAACTCTATCTTCATATCCATATGTTCTATTTCTAGATCAAATGTTGCAGCCAGAGACATTATTACTCTAAATGAATTTAATTTTGCAACATGGAAAAAAATCTCAACGAAGTCGACTCCCTCGACTTGGGAATATCCTTTCACTACTAGTCAATCTTTGAACATCTTGACTTGACCTACGACATTCATCTTCTTCTTGAATACCCATTTTCTACCGACGAGATTTCTTCGACTAGGTAACTTTGAATAAATACCATGTCTCATTATTGTGCAAGGATTCCATCTCTTTGACCATGGATTCCTTCTAGAGTTTACCCTCTGCCAAGTTGACATCCTTACCGACTGATCTGAAAATAGGGGGATGAATTTTTTTTCTATGCAAGCACCCTCTACTCCATTAAAATAAACTTCAGGACCTTGCTCAATGTCTTAGTTGTGCAAGAGGATTTATGTGTCAAGTCAAGGATTTTCTTATGTGTTTATGTGTGAGGTTATTTTAAAAGGTTAAATGTTGTTTAAAAAAATACAAAAACAACATAACATGCAACAAAATATAACCAACAACTCACAACAATAAGAACATGATAAAGGAGTTCACCCCCAACTGGGCTACATCTCCTTGAGCCTCCATCAATGGACTAGGCTCTCTGAGATTAGTTTGTCAAAGATTATTTTACAAGATGCTTCTCAAATCCAATGGATTTACTGACTGTACCATTGGGTTCATAATACATAAAAACCCTAAAAATGACTAATAGAAGTCTGAAAACGGACCATGGCTCATCTGGACATGACCTCTTCTACATGTGGGCTTGAGCTTCCCTGAGCTTCCTTGTGGAAAAAACACCTGTAAAAGTCCTCAAATGCCTCTGAAACCTGTCCCAATGTGTTCAAGGCATAACAATTAGTCAAAAATGACTATTCAGTCACATAAAATAGACTTGGGCTCATCTGAGCATGGCCTCTTTCAATGGTGGCCCTAAGCTCCCTAGAGCTCCCTGAAACTTCAATGGTGTAAAAACTGAAAAATAAGTCTCCAAATGCCTTTGAAAAATGTTCCAATGAATTCAGAATATCCAAAAACCCCTAGCTGGGATTTTTCGGCACCTCATTTGGCCAAAAAATGAAGAAGATAGGCCTCCTACCATTTTCCTCCATCAAGCTTGCTGTCTCTGGTTCACCAATTCGCACCTCCTATGTGAGTAACCTAGCTTCTGGGTGTTTCCCATGCCTAAACCTAGCACATGCGTGCATACTCGCAAAACACGCCAAATTTTCACACTGTTAGCGAACTAAGCCCCCTAAACGTGGAGGTGTTGGGCGCATGGTGGGCCATGTGGCCACGTCCCAGCGCTAAAATAGGGCTTGTTTGCATGTTGCTTGAGGTCTCCTTTACGTGTCCAACACCTCCGCGTGCGTGGGTGTTATAACCATTGGAAAAATGGTTTGAACCCGCGCAAAACTGTGTGGCAAGGGTCATATGGGAGCACACATAGGAATGGGGGTTGGGGCTAAGACCTAGCCCGGACCCCGCCTAATTGTCCACGTATTTGACTTTAATTATATATGGCAACACACATATAATAATAAACATATGTTTGGCATGTTGGTAGGGTGGCCTTTGCTAAATCTTTTCCATATGATGGGAGAGGTCTAGGGTTCGATCCCCATGGACTCCATAAATTTTTAAACATCATACCCAGGGTGCCACGTGGCAGCCCATGTCTGGGCCATGTGGTACCATACAACTCGCCAATAAAAATGCCATGTGTCAAAATTTAATTCACCCACGTGCCACTCCAATCAATGCTTGCCAACTTAGCCTCATGCCATGTCAACATATGATCATGCCACGTCAGCATGTCCAATAAGCACTTGCCACGTCATCACCTATACAGACTTTACAGTCAACATATTTTTTGCCTGTTTGGCAAATCGAATAGAACGTGATATCTCACTCATCCGATGTCTATTTGAACCTGTTTGAAGTGTGTTGGGTTCGTGACGACGAGGCCTACGTTCCTATTCGGTTTGAGGCAACACTTTGATTTTTGGGCTAAAATTTGACCCCTGGTCCAGATTCTGATCACGCCTTCCCACTGAAAGGATTTTGGACCCACAAAAGTTGATGATTATCTGCCTGAGCTTCAATACTCTTATACTTCCAAGTTCTATCCACTGATTCTACTTGAAAAGTCTTTTTGGCAATCAGTTGGGTACTTTGACATGCCTTGCACTGCAATTGGCTATGTCCCTCAACCACTGTTCTCTAGCTGCTGCTAACCCACTGTTCTCTTCGTGCTTGGAAAGATGACAACCTTCCCACTAAGAATCAAGTCCCTCTTGTGAACTCTTTGGCATCAACACAATCCGCTCTACAATGGCTGCAAAATGCTTTCCTGTGACATCTTGTCACAAACCAAGAAAACCATCAATCTTGAAAATAAACTTTATACAAGACTGAAAATGATGCCTACAAAGTCTTTTTTCTCTTCAAGAAAATGGCCGCATATTGTACTTCATCAAAGTACATGGCGTTTTCCTGCATCTTGGTGTACTCAATATCGACTTACAAGCCAACAAACACCATCGACTAAACATAAGTCGAAAAACTTGATAGACACAACATAGTCATCAAAACAACATCGACACAAGTCGAGACTCATTTGAAACACATCGACATTCCAAAATGACAAGTTGACATTCATGATAGCCAACCATGTTACAATCATGAGTCACTCATAATGAAACTTACACAAAGTTCACTGTTTACACACATACAAAATCACATGCATGTGCATAGCTCTTCAACTCTCCTTCAAGTACAAACATAAGTACATAAAACCAAAAACATGTGGGTACATAAGAGATGAAAATGAAAAAGCTATAAATGGCTGCAACAAATGAGTATCATACCCCTCTTTTGTATCCTACTGGTGAAGTTGTGCAACAATAAGAATGTCTTCAAAAGGGATTGCCTTCACATGCAAACTTGCATCATACAAGTTATGATAAACTGCTACAACTTGTCATACTTTCAACAAAAATGCATACATAAGGCTGAAATGTGCATCTACAAACAAAGAAATGCAAGCCTTATTTATTCAAGAAATCTAACCATTTTTTACCAAGCCAATTCAATGGTGACTTTTTCTGCTGAAAATTGTCTTCTTGTGAATCATCTTGACTGACATCGATGATGGAATCTCCTCTTCCATTCTTGTCAGTATCTTTATCCATCTACTTCTCGTGATGTGGATGAGTGGTTGGATGCAATGTCCAACATTGGTCAATGAGATGACCTCTCTTCTGGCAATGAGTGCAAATCGTTTGCATCCTCTTTTCAAGTTGTCTTTGCTTGGAAAGTTTCCTGAATGTGGTCAATCTTTTCCAACATCTTGAAACATGATGGTTATCTAAACCAAAATATGTACATGGACTTTTTCTTCCATTTTTACATGCAAATTTACCATGCTTAACATAATCAAAAGCAACTGAATTATAGGCAGAAATATACCTTGAACATTCACCTTTATCGCCTTCTTGAGGAGGTGAATTTGAAGAGTTACCAACTCTCCTTTGAAGACCAACAACAGTTTTATTGTCCTCATGGCTTTTACAACTCTCTTGTTTCACACATTTGCATTCATCTTGAACACATACTTTACATGCTTGAGGGATTGAACTTGCAACAAAAGTTCTTGAACATTCACCTTTATCGCCTTCTTGAGGAGGTGAATTTGAAGAGTTACCAGCTCTCTTTTGAAGACCAACAAAAATGTTCTTGTCCTCATGGCTATCACAACTCTCTTGTTTCTCACATGTGCATTCGTCTTGAACACAAACTTTGCATGCTTGAGGGATTGAAATTGCAACAAAAGTTATTCTTGGAATGGTTTCCCTTGTCTCCTCAACTTTGGAATATGCTCCATATTTTTGTTCATATTGAAGACCCCTATACTTGGGCCTCTCCTCAACAACAATAGGCTTAACAATTCCTTGTGCATGCTTGCATAACCCTCTACCTTCATAGCCCATTTTTAACAATAACTTGGACCCTATTCCTCTTGTATGATTTTCAAAAACACCAAAGCATTCATCTTGAGAGGAATTTGAAGAAAAACTAACATTACATACCTCATGTTCATGCATGTACTTGGTAAGGGTTTCCTTTGCCTCATGGAGTTGAGTCTCCATCTCAAGCAACTTTTCAAGAAGCTGGTGCTTCTCCTCCTTCATGGCCATTAACTTTTATTGAAGGACAATGCTCTCCTTTCTATCTTCCCACATCTCTTGCACCACATCTCTCATGGTTAGAAACTCCTCCAACATCTCTTTGTCAAAGAACTTGGATAATGAAGATGTATGAGAACTATTACTGTTTGAAGCTTCCTCCATCCTTGCAAGATATCAAACTTCAACACAAAACTTGCACAATAATACCAATAGATAAATCTCTAGCCATCAATGGAAATCACATGAGCAAAACTATGCTCTAATACCACCTGATCTAAAAATAGGGGGCTGACTTGTTTTTCTATGCAAACACCCTCTACTCCATTAAAATAAACTTCAGGACCTTGCTCAATGTCTTAGTTGTGCAAGAGGATTTATGTGTCAAGTCAAGGCTTTTATTATGTGTTTATGTGTGAGGTTCTTTTAAAAGGTTAAATTTTGTTTAAAGAAATACAACAACAACATAACATGCAGAAAAATATAACCAACAACTCACAACAATAAGAACATGATAAAGGAGTTCACCCCCAACTGGGCTACATCTCCTTGAGCCTCCATCAATGGACTAGGCTCTCTAGTATTAGTTTGTCAAATATTCTTTTAAAAGATGATTCTCAACTCCAATGGATTTACTGATTGTACCATTGGGTTCAGAATACATAAAAACCCTAAAAATGACTAATAGAACTATGAAAACAGACCATGGCTCATCCAGGCATGACCTCTTCTACATGTGGCCTTGAGCTTCCATGAGCTTCCTTGTGGAACAAACACCTACAAAAGTCCTCAAATTCCTTTGAAACCTATCCCAATGTGTTCATAGCATAACAATTAGTCAAAAATGACTATTCAGTCATAGAAAATAGACTTGGGCTCATCTGAGCATGGCCTCCTTCAATGGTGGCCCTAAGTTCCCTGAAACTTCAATGGTGTAAAACCTACAAAGGAAGTCTCCAAATTCCTTTGAAAACTATTCCAATGGATTCAAAACATCCAAAAGCCACTCGATGGGCTTTTTCAGCACCTCATTTGGCCAAAAAATGAAGAAGATAGGCCTCCTTCCATTTTCCTCCTTCAAGCTTATTGTCTCTGGTTCGCCAATTCACACCTCCTGTGTGAGTAACCTGGCTTCTAGGCGTTTCCCGTGTCTAAACCCAGAACATGCATGCATGCCTGCAAAATGTGCCAAGTTTTTGCATCATTAGCGAACTAAGCCCCCTAAACGCGGAGGTGTTGGGCACATGTGGGGGCATGTGGCCACGTCCCATCACTAAAATAAGGCCCATTTGCATGTTACTTGAGGGTTTGACATGTGTCCAGGTGCATGGGTGTTATAAACATTGGAAAACTCATTTGAAATCGCGAAAAACTATGTGGAAAGGGTCATATGGGCACATTCATAGGAACGGGGGTTGGGGCTAAGCCCCAACCCAAACCTCGCCTAACTGTCCACATATTTGACTTTAATTATATATGACAACACACATATAATAAGAAACATATGTTTTGCATGTTGGCAATGTGGCATTTGCTAAATATTTTTCATGTGATGGGAGAGGTCCAGGGTTTGATCCCCATGGACTCCACAAATTGTTAAACATCATACCCAGGGTGCCACGTGGCAGCCCATGTCTGGGCCACGTGGCACCATACAACTCTCCAATAAAAATGCCATGTGTCGAAATTTAATTCACCCACATGTCACTCCAATCAATGCTTTCCAACTCAGCCTCATTCCATGTCAGCTTACGATCATGCCATGTCATCACCTGTACATAATGTACAACCAACATATTTTTTGCCTGTTTGGAAAATCGAACAGAATGCAATATCTCACTCATATGATGTCTGTTTGAACCCATTTGAAGTGCATTGGATTCGTGACAACGAGGCCTACGCTCATGTTCATTTTGAGGTGATTTCAAACACTTTGATTTTTGGGCTAAAATTTGACCCCTGGTCCAGATTCTGATCACCAACCGACTTGGGTTCATCGTTGATGGCAGTTAACATTAATGTAGAATTAAAGTTAGGTAGAGTATACCTTTCAACTAGTTTTCTTACTCCTTCTAACCTCCTTACCACCAGAGTTGATTGTTCCACATCTTCCTTTGATTCAATAGACTCATCTGAATCATCTTCTCTGTTACTCATTTAAAACCGCACCGTCTCAGGCTTATTTTCAGTCTGAACAATTTCCTCAAGCTTAGAATTACCTTTCAAATATCCGAAGACCACATCTCAACTATACACTTTTATCCTTGATGTAGGATCCAAGATCTTATATCCTTTCATTCCTTCTTTATATCCAATGAAAATACATTTGATTGCATTCGTGCCCAACTTGCTCCTCTTTTCCTTGGGAACATGCACAAATGCATCATAGCCAAAGAATTTGATATGTGCAATCGAAGGCTTATTACCCGACCATACCTCATGTGGATTCGTTTCAAATAGTGCCAACGAAAGAGACATATTCACCAGATATCTTGCAGTGTCGACTGCCTCTGCTCAGAATTCTTGTGCAAGCCCAACACCACTGAGCATGCTCATTTCCTTGTCCAACAATGTTCTCTTCATTCTCTCAGCAACTCCATTTTGATGTGGGGTATATGGTGTGGTATTTTGGTGTGCTATTCTACATTGGTTACAGAACTTATCAAATGATTTTCCACAGAATTCACCACCGTTGTCAGTTCTCAGCACCTTAATCTTCTTATCTATCTAGTTTTCTACAAGATCCTTAAACTCTTTAAATTTCTCGAAAACCTCTGATTTATTCCTCAGGAAATATATCCATGTCTTCCTTGAAAAATCATCTATGAAAGAGACATAATACATGGATACACCAAGTGAAGGAATTGTAACTGGGCCAAACACATCACTATGCACCAATTCTAGAATCCATTTTCCTTTGTCACTCCACATGGGAACCTCACCCGACTTTGTTTTCCATATATGAAATGTTCACAAAAGTTGAATTTTAAACCACATTCAGGAAAACCTTTGACCATACCTTTGATGTGCATATATCGAAGTCCTTTTTCTGTAATGTGTCCCATCCTCTCATGCCATAACATGGTTGGGTTGATTTTATCATGTCTTGTTGAGTCAGTTTGAACCAACTCAACCCGACTTGGTTCGACTTGAGTTGAAGTCAAGTTAAATTCAGGAGCAATGATCTTGTTGCATCCATTCGAGTCAACATTCCCTAAAAACTTGTATATGGTTCCAATCCAAACTCCTTTCATTAAGACCATCACACCTCTGACCATCTTGCATGAATCCTTATGAAACATAGTGTCCACTCTAGCATCACTCATCTTACTAACATATATCAGGTGTCTTTCCAAACCTAGAATGTGTAGAACACCTAGAAGGGTTCTTTTCCTCCCATCCTGTTGTATCAGTCGAACTCTTCCTCATCTGATAATTTTGGTTTTTGAGTCGTGCCGCAAGAACACATCACCTCCATCATATCGTTCATACTTGTAGAACCATTCTCTATGTGGTGTCATATGATAGGATTCTCCTGAGTCGACAAACCAAACACTTTGATCCGACTGTGTACTGGTAGACGCCAGGTACACATCACCTCCCTTATCCGGGGTCGTCTTTCTCTCAGCTGACTGCTTCTTGTTAGATCCCATACTATATTCCATCACCCTTGACTTACATTCCTTTCTATAATTCCCAAATTTACTACATTTCCAACATCTTCTTGTCAAATGAATTGGGGATTTTGATCTACCCTTCGACTTATAATTTCTACTAAAGAATTTTCCTTTATCTCTTTCAACCGATCAACCTCTCACCACTAAAGAATCTTTGTTCGATCCTTCCATTTTATTTCTTCTCATTTCTTCTGACAATAGATACGAAACCACATATTCTAGCGTTGGTGTGGTTGTATTACTCCCTATAGCCACGAATAAGCTATCCCATGAGTCTGGAAAATAATATAATAGGATAATACTCTTCTCCTCCTCAGTGATTTTAATATCCACAGATGATAACTGGCTTAAAATGGTATTAAACACATTTAAATGCTCAATCACCGAACTGCCATCACTAATTCTTAGAAGATACAATTTATTTATGAGAAACAACTTATTTACCATATATTTCAACTAGTATAAGCTTCCCATCTTGTCCCACATTTTCTTGGTTGAATCTTCACCTAAGACATTTAGTAGTACCAAATCTGCAAAACAAAGTCGAATCATACTTCTTGCTCTTCTTTTGAGTTTCTCCCATTCTTCCATCAATATTCATGTTGGTTAGCTACCTGGACAGACTATTTTCCATTATTCTATATATACAAGAAGATCTTCCATTTTAATCTTCCAAAGCTCAAAATTATGGCCATTGAATTTTTCTATCTCTATTCTTGAACTACTCACCATTCTTTACCACAATCTTTAACACAATTTATGACTTACAACTCTTACTGTGCCTAGGGTTTAGCTCTCAGATTCAAGATTGGTAAATCAAGATCTGATACACATGTCAAAGAATAACACAAATCTGATACCACTTGTCAGAGATGAACTTCACTCTGATACCACTTTCCAGAGATGAACTTCACTCTGATACCACTTTTCAGGAAATTAGATACACTTCCACACTAAGCCTAGCAGAAGAGAAGAATAATTTAATCAAGAATGTAAATGACAAAGCAATCACACAATATATAAATATTTTACTCTGGAAACCCAAGCCGGGAAAACCATCATTCCTTGAGAATTCTTCTCTCTTGTTGTCTTATTAAATATGAATAAAAGGTTACATGTCTAACCTTGGTCCACACCTAATAAACAATCGACATCATACCCCTTTTTCTGTGGAAGAACAACCCTGTATCCAATCTGACTTACATCTGCATGACCAACAACCTACATCTAAATATTTCTCTAAAGACTAGATATCCTACGATTCATTGATTATCCTTTACAACCTTAAAACATGCCTCTTTATAGGCTTTACAAAAGTAAAAACCCTAAAGACTTGGAACCCAAAAGTGGTTACAGATCTATGCAGATCATTGGCTACAAATCCCACAAAAATTGAGATTATGTTACAATCAACTCCAAGTCGGATTACTAATCGATGACCAGTCGACCTTAATTCAGTCTTCAATCGATCTCCACATGATCGTCTACGACCTCTATTTTGGTTGACCTCTTAGACTTGCTGTCTATGCCTTTTCCATGTCGAACCACCTTGACCTTCGACCTTACCCGATTGACTCACCTCGACTTTCGACTTGTTGTCGATCTGCCTTGACCTTCAACCTGTTGTCGATCCACCTCGAATTCAACCATCAGTTGATCCAAATCAACTAGAATTTCACTACAAAGAACATAAAAACCCAATAAAACCTCTTAAAGAGAATGTCACCAAGGTTCAAGGAGGAAATGTGGATTCCCTTGTGCACCATGGGATTATTAGACTATTGGTGATAGATGTATTGTTTAAACAACACCATATAATCACTTGGGATCGGATCATTAAATTGATTAAGGAGGAATTAAAAACCAAATAAATCATAAAACTATAGAGTAACCAAAAGGATAGTCCCATTGTAGTGCCATAGATTCACCCAAAATAAAATACTCCAAGAAAAAATATTCGAAGAAAGAGAAATCAATTTAACTGCATGTAGAAGAAGAGCGAAGAAATACTAAAACAATTCTATCGCAAGGAACCCTAGGCACACAAGGAGTCATAACTTCAATAAGGAGAAGAAAAATGTAGAAAATATAAGAAAATGAAAAGAATACATAATCTAGGGAAGAAAAAGTATGTTTTGAAAACATTGGAAAGGTGTTGATCAAAATAAAAGACTTCCCTACCTATCTAAATATTAAACCTATAAGGAAATTAGGAGTGTTGTTAAGGAATAAGGAGAAAGAAAAATAGAGAATATCTACAAGAATCAAGTTAGAGTGATCAAGAGGAGTGCAAATACCTACACCAATATTTTGAGAAGTTTGAGAGAATATAGAGTCTATTTCCATGATAGTAAATGAAATTTGGGAATCAATGGAACACTTTAGAGTATACAACATAGAGGCTACCAAATGAAGATCAATTTCAAATGAAGAGGGATTTGTATTGATAAACCACCACAATCAAGTCATTTCCTTTTTTCAAAATGAATCTAATATATTCAAGATGAAAATTTGGACACTATGAAAAATATTGAGAACGAAAATCTTTCTTTAAGAGAAGAATTGGAAAAACAAAAGAAAGAGATTGAACAAAAGAATGATAAAATTGTTATATTGGAAACTTTGAATGTGAGTGTTATAGTCTTAACTCTCATTAATTATTATTATATTAGTTATCGTTAGGTTAGTCTAATGTGTAGGATTCATTAATATTTTTAGCATTGGGTCACTCTTCGTTTCCGACATTTCCAACACTATAGTAGCCTCCTCTTCTTTATTCTTCCAATGGATCTCATTTCTATAGATTGTTCCATTCTCATTTGTAGCATGTCCCTTTACTTTCCCCACTATTATGCATGTTATATAAGATGGAAGTTTTGAACCTATAACTCTCTCATATAATATTCCTTTTCCTTATCCCTACCCATGATATCTATCATGGATTTTTTAATTATATTAGTGAGTGAGATAAGGTCCATATTCCATCTATCAATGACATGATACATCTAGACTACATCTCTTTCATGGATTTATTCTACCTAAGGGATACCTAGGGTATGTTGAATGGGTATGCTATACCACCTCCCTGCCATGAAGACTATACTATGGAATCTTTCTATTTGGTTTGGAACCTTAACTCAAACCATGAGTTAGTTATAGGTACTATGGCCAATGTATTTGTTAAATTTTTAATGAAAATAAAGTACCAAGGCAAGTGTTTCTCTTCCCTAGGCGCCTAAGGGGGGAAATTGCCGAATGTGGGTCTTAGTCAAATTAATTTGTGAGATGCAAATTAAAAGATAACTTTATGATTAAAGTGAGGGTGAGTGAAGAGACACCAAATCTCAGCCACCCATCTAATCTAATCTCAGCCGTTAGATTAGAAAACTCCTCACCTTCCCTCATGAGGTTGATTAAGGCAAGTGGGCGCACCCATTCTTGGGTAAGTGGAAGCAATCTTTTTGAGAGAGCAAGAGACTCATGGTGAGATTCCAAGAGGCTCTTGGTGAGATGCCAAGAGCAAGGAAGAAGAAGTTGGAGAAATCTTGGTGAGATGCCAAGAGCAAGGAAAGAAGAAGAAACAACAGTCTTGTTGAGAGAGCAAGAGACTCTTGGTGAGATGCCAAGAGGTTCTTGGTGAGATGCCAAGAACAATAAAGTTGCATCATTCTTGTTGAGAGAACAAGAGAGAGCAGGAGAGAGGTCGAGCTGAGAAAAGAGACAACATTTGCTGAAGGAGAGAACGCATCCCAAAGCAAAGAGAAGTACGGATTTCAGACAGCAAGGAAGAACATGTTGTACCGTACGGATTTGTGGAGGTCATACAACATGTAATGTGCACAGAAATTGAGGAGGACAACAACTGCAATTTCTTAGAGTATTGGCATGCATTCCAAGGCTGTCATACAACATTTGTTGGCACAGAAATTGAGATGCTGAAACACCAGGCTGTAGCATATGCTGAAACATAGTGCTGAGTCTTAAGCTGAAACACCGCTGTGAGTAGATGCTGAAACACCAGGCTGTAGCATATGCTGAAACATAGTGCTGAGTCTTAAGCTGAAACACAGCTGTGAGTAGATGCTGAAACACCAGGCTGTAGCATATGCTGAAACATAGTGCTGAGTCTTAAGCTGAAACACCACTGAGTATATGCTAAAACACTAGGCTGTAACATATGCTGAAACAGTGTTGAAACTGAGTTTTGGCATTTAAATTTGGTAGAAAATTCAGTGAGACTGAAATTGAGTTGGGATTTTGAAAAATTAACAATATTGTACACTACATAGAATAGGGGTTGTGCCACTAGTGTAGCCAGCATAGAAGTGGTGGAAGAAGCGGTTGGGGGAGTCACTCTCTTAACTATGAATTTTGAGTAAAGACATATAAAATATAAAATAGGGGTTAGTGTAGGCACTCCCTTGGATTTGAGTTCTAGGTGAAAGAAAAAAAAATCATCTACCATTATAAGCTCTTCGTGGATGTGCTAATACTCATTTATTAAATTTTATTGTTCCTTTTCACCCGTGATAGTTTCCCATATAATTGTTTTCCAAGGAACTTCACTAGTATCCTTTCCCTTTCTACAATCATCCTCTCTCGACTATTAATCATGTAACATATCCCTTTCCTAGGTACCTCTAAAATTTAGATTATTCAACGAATTCCACATTCATGATACTGTTCTTTAATAATCAAGAAGCGGGCATGCAAAAACACAACTGATGAAATTAACAAGAACATGTTAAATAATCAAAGGATTATGCCAAACACAACTTACAGCAAAAACAAGTACATTATACACATTATATAGTAAATACATAGAGGAAATAATCACAATATAAACACAATAATACACAATACAAATTATTGTTACGAGGGAAAAACTCTCTATGGCCAAGGGTAAACCACAATAGACACGTATGACTGCATAAATCAACTCAATTCCATTGTATACTATATAAAATAATGTGAAAGATAAGAAAGAGGCCTACCTCGATCCAACATTTGATAATGTTCCACTATTGAGCACTCCAACCCAAAGCTTTATACCTGCAATAAGTTCTCAACAAACAAGAAAAGAAACTATATAGTGAGGATGTAAAGGGGTTAACACATTAGATAGCATAATCCATTAATAAACATTACAAACATGCCAATGGATAATAATCATATATTTTCATAATACCAATAGGACGGGAAAGGATTATTTCTATTAATAATTGATCAACAAAAGTGTCAACATTACAGACTTCCGTGTCGACACGGTTCGAAACCAAGAAACCAAGTTCCTTCCAGCTGGGTCTCCACCACTTCAATCCTCTACCAAAGGCAAGCTCAAAAGAGAGAGACAATGAGATTCTCACAACAATAGGGAAAGATCTTGGGGGTTGAACACTGTGTTCATACTTGAGGGAAAAAGGGATGCAGACTCAATATGAAGTAATTTATCCAGAGTAACTTTTCTCTCAAAGTTGAATTCTTTCTCCTCTTTTCCATAGCTCGAAATTGTGCTCTTATAGTCTTCAAAATTAAACTGAAGGAACAATTTGGAACGTTTCCAATATATGGAAGGCCAAGGATCAAAGATCTCTTGTCGTGACATGGAAACCCAACTCCATTTTTTTTATTTTCTGGCACAAATCCCGATGTACGTGGGTTGTAGTGGAGCAACCTGCATATACGCTTGTTGTATAGCTGATAGGGTGCGTATATGTGGAAAAATGTTTATTTTTAGCTTTGGATTTGTCAAAAAGGGATGATAAGTCTGCATAGGGAAATGGAAAAAAGGCCCTTTGTGCAAGATAGCAATGGTGAGGCAAATCTTGCTATAATAATTATATACACAAAGAACTTATTTTTAGATAATAGCTTTACCAACTAGTTGTAGATGTCAAAATTTCCACCCAACCTTAGGATCTGTTTCACATTCAATATCTGCAAAAGGTCACCCCTAAGTTGAGTCTATGAATTCACAAGGACATGTGCCTAGGATAACTCTAAAACAAACACATCAATCAACTATCAAGATATCACAATTTACTCATCCACACAACAAATCCTAGTTTTCTATATTTCTTTCCCCCTCAACCTGCTTAATCCAAAGAAATGAACCCCCTTATCTGCAATGCAATCCCTCAATACATTCCATTTATTTCCAGGGATCTAGTGATACTAGATAAGAAATCTCAATGATGGAAACTTCAAGGATCCTCAACGACCATCATTCACATGCACACATGCATTAATTTCTTACTGGAGTAATCAGTAGATACCTACAAAAAAATTTAAATGGATCTCTATCTCCATCCTTTCATTCCCTTGCAAAAACAAATAAAAAGAGTGAGAAATAATGAATGAGGAACAAATAGAGAATTAGTGAGGAACCCCCAACAACCAAAATCATGGTTTATATATTTGCATGCAATAATGCACCATGTGGCTTCCCTAAGAAGCTCATGTAACCAATTTCCCAACTAATTCCAAGATGGGGGAATAAAATATAATAAAATGGCTTAGCCCATTTACCCCCTTTCATGTGAAATCATACCCCCCCTATGACTCTATCCTTACTCACCTTGCATCTAGCGATGCATTTTTATTATTAATATCCAAAGTATTGCATTGCTAGATTCTCTGACCTTTCAACTTTACATGAACTCCAATGTTTCATCAAATAAACAAAAATACAATATTAATTTAGGGACTCAAAATAGGGGTATTACATTCCCCTCCCCATTATTTGGGCATTGTTCTCAATGCATGTCACCATGTAGGTGTACATATATACCCAATTTTTATGAGAAACTCAAAAAACTTTGTGGGAATTCCTTTTTCATTGTATCTTCCAAATCACATTTCTATTCTTCAAGGTTGTATCATGTCCGATGGACCTTTACCTGACCTATGTCTTTGTTCTGGAGCACCATGACCTTATTATCCAATATACACACTGGATGTACCTAGAAGTCTCCTTCTAGCTCCACTTGAATCAAAATCCAATCAATGACATGGTTAGGATCATGCACATACTTTTTCAGCAAAGATACATGAAATACATTATGCACATTCATGGAAGCAAACACTACAAACATGTATGCCACTGGTCCTATTCTATCCAATATTTCAAACGAGCCACAAAATTTCACTGCTAGCTTGGCATAACTATCTAGTTTTAGTGAGTTTTTCTTGGGAATCACTTTCAAAAATACATGCTCTCCCACTTTAAATTCTTCAGTTGTTTTGCTATTATCTGCATAAATATTTTTCCTATCTTGTGTTGCTTTCAAATTTTTCTTAATTTTAACCATATGATCTTCCATATCCATAAGAAAATTTGTCGCAAGTACTACTCTGTTTGTTGGGTTGTTCCAACTCATTAGAGTATTTCATTTTATATCATACTGAGCTTCAAATGGGCTCATATTCAATGAATCTTGATCCCCATTGTTGTAGGTAAAATCAACCAAATGTAAATAATATTCCCACTTATATGGCTTATCCATCATATAAATTATTAATATGTCTTCAATCACAACAATGTTACCAACTTAATGAGAACTCTCCAGAGTTTTGATTTTTTTTAGAGGTTTCATTCAGTGGATATTTTTACCCCGGTTTCAAAAAGTGGTGCTACCCGTAGCAGTGTTTTTTTTAGGCATTTTTTTGACATTTTCATTTTGTTGTCTATAATGTATCAACATTTTTTTCAAATGTATTATTTTTCAATTGTTTTCAATTTTTTCTAAATTTTTTCTAGAGGTGATTTTTGTTATTTTTTCCAAAAAAAACAATCGATGTTAAAAAATAAAATAAAATAACAATTTTCATTTTTAACAATATTAAAAATGCTATGTATCATTTACTATGCCATATATCATCTAATTAATATTTTTCATCTAGTTATGTATCATTAATTATGTGATGCATTTTTGTTTTTGTTAGCTAAATATCCCTAACTTGATGGATTGGCATGTGGCTGAGATGCCACGACCCAAGGACATCTAAGCCATCAAAATGACTTGGGTATCACACCCGACCTGGACCACACCAGCCCTTAACATGAATAGATTTGAGGTGTCCCCAGAGGTTTCGAACTGGTGACTTCACTTACCGAGTGTCTTAAGAACACACACCCTCACCAACTTCTCTGCACCACGGGGACTTATGTGATGCATTTTAAATAGAATGTAAAATATTGTTTTTAACAACCTTTAGCATTTACTTCACTACATATTGAATATTTGTAGTTGAATAACACTATTTTTAATCATTTAGCAAAAAAATATGCATTTAAAAGGTAAATATAATAAAAAAAACATACACATTTTGGAAGTTTTTTTTGCTCAAAATGACATGTCAAATAATGCATTTCTAAGGGAAAATTGAATTAAAAAGAAAACAAATAAATAAACAATTTTTTTACATACTTTTATAGATTTCATGTGTAAAAATGACAATATTTAATGCTATTTTCCCTCAAGTAATGATTTACTTAAAAGTAAAAGTATAATAAAAACATATCATATGGTAAATAACATATTAATTTTTTTTTATCACAAAACAACTATAACTTATCAATAATTTGCAAAATTGAGTGTGATTTTCAAGGATATATTAAAGCTAATCAATGATATCATATACACATCAAATTATCACATATATACCAAATTAATTATCTTCAACAAGAACCTCATCATCAGTTTCATGGACATCATTATGTTCTTCCATTGGGTCATTTTTTCTCTTCCAAGGGTCTTTGATGTTTACAAGTTCTCCAAAGTGATCATTTCCAAATAATCATTTCAATGGTGGTTGAGGTTCTTACACATTTATGTCACAAGTGATTCACTAAAATCTATTTTCCTCAAATCAACTTCTCACATCTTATCTGGAAGAACTTTAATAACTTTAAAGTATGATTTTTAATGGATATGAAATTTCTTTATTTTATATGAAACATACTAATGTTATACCTAATCACCAAATACAAAATAAATAATTAGGTAAAATAATGTAAAAAAACATAAATA